>JACSYO010001562.1:0-189148 GCA_016806645.1 Ophiodon elongatus
AATGATGTTGCCTATCAGAATAACAGAAAAAATCTGGGCTACAAGCTCATGTAAGCCATTTGTACATGCTCCAAACACAACTAAACAAGACCAACCAAATGCATAACCAAATATTCATATTCATATCTCGCCAGCCACTGGACTTGCTGAGCATATGCCTCCCTTGCTCGAGTTAGCTTTCTGCTACATAGCTTGCGACCACGCTAAACAACGCCAAGAAGACAGGGATTCCGCACATACCACTCAAATACCTATAGACCACAGACCACAGGTCTCAGAAAGATATCAGCCAAAGAACACCAGCCTCAGACAATTATGAAACAGAAACATAAGTTTAAAAAGCTACTTACGCTGAAAAACGAATCAATTCTGCCGCAGATGAGCTCTACAAAGGTCAGAGGTAGAAAAGCAAAAAAATAAAAAAAACTTCTGAGACTGAGAATTTACATATGGGGGAGGGGAACCAGCCATCCTATGGCCAATCACATTAGCATCTGCTTGCCTGACTGACTCTTATTGGCTAAACAGTGCTGTCTATCACACTTCAGCCGACTTCCTGCTGTAAACATATCTTTGATCATGAACAGGGGGTCTTCCTCAAACCTGTAAACCGATCACAGAATAAATTACAGCCTTTTTACTCTCCAGAACTCTGATTTTGAGAACAAAAATATGCATTTTATAGAGATTTCAGAGCAATAAACATTATTTTAGTTTGTCATTGTGTATGTTAATGCTGTATATGGATGTATTAAACATAATTCGTGAAAAAATAAGTTAAAAAAATAGTTTTGGGAAAAGAAATTAAGAAATAAATTATTCAATAAATCCAAATTTTCAGAGGATTTTTCTGACCTGTCTGTACTAAAAACTCTTTTGTTGTTTTCTGCTTCACTTTATTCAAAGTCACACTGTGCAGAGAGAGTGTTCACATATTGTGCTATGGTATGAAATAGTTTTAAACCTGCAACTGCATTATTCTAAAGTGATGATCATCCTGAAAGTGCTTTTTCTTATAGGCGAACCTGAAATCTTTTCATTTTTCTGTGTTCCATCTTCATTTACTTTTAACCAGTGACATATATATTGATATTTACACAAAGATCTCACAGTTATTACCATTATAATAATACCAAAAATATTCAAATAGACCTTGTGGTTGCAGAGTTGTACTCATTTTAGTATGGGCATGCTTTTTTCATACGGAGACCTCAAAAATAGGCCAGGGTGGAACAGGGAGGTGTTGGAAGGACTAGAATTTAATGTGAATTTATCATAGACTATGGAGTTAGTTAATCGGTTAACTAAGGTACCGGTCACCAGTTAGAGAACGCTGTATGAATAGGCAATAAAAAGACACATATGTAGCTATGCGTCATCAGGGCTTTAGGTCAGAAGAAGCAATAAACAAACACATGTAAGTGTGAATCCTCAGGGCCTCAGGGCTATAGGGCTCGGTGCATCATCCATAAAGAAAGACTCCACTATAGTGGTGAAGGTGGTGGTGAGTTTTAACGACTTTGCCCTCTCGATGACTGCCGGACAGCACACACACATTTCACAAGTTGTAAACCAAAGTGGAGTCAATTTGTAAACTCTGTTCTGCATTAACTATCTTTTATCCAAATGTTTTATTTCTTATAATAATGTTTCATAGGGGTCAGGTGTTTTACTGCTGCAAACCGCATAAAGGGTAGAGCATATAGAGTACCTATATAGGGGATGTGTTTACGCTACAAATATAATCTATGCTTGATGTATGTAACTGGTATACTCTGTACTAAGATGTCATTCCTTTTTAATATGACTTACTAAGATGTCTTGTATTAATATGTAACCATGAGTGGTCACTGTATGAAATTGTTGATGTGTTCCACATTGGCTAGAGCTATGAGCAGGTGTTGCCAGCTAGTCCGGAGGGTCAGTTAGAATTTGATATTAAAGAAATTCTAACAAGAGTCAAAAGTTCAGGAGCTTCTCCAAAGTTCAGGAGAAGAGGGGGGGGGGGGTTAATCCCCGTTAGCCCGAGGGCCAACACTGCATGAGTAGAGGAAGTAAGAATGACCGGCCTGTCCCCCGACGGTCCCGAGCATCCGAAGAAGGGGGGCATTTGCTGTATGCAAAACGGTATATATGCTTCCCCGTAAGTAGTGAAAAAGGTTCGACAGAAGAAGATTGATCCCGATACGTCAGGTCTTAGATATTGACTTTTCAAATCTCCGTACTTTTTGGCAAACACTTTGCTCATTTTGATTGAGTTTTAAAAACGTCTTTACGGGTGTTGCGAATTATTTAGCTGTTACCCTATATTCTATCTTGTGTTAAAATAAATATCTACTGTATTGCAGTTTTAACCAAATAGTGCGTTTGTAGCTTTATTGAGCGTTTCTTCACTCCGTCGACTGAAGTGAGCCATCACCTGCCGAGAGCGAGGTCTTCACTCCGTCCATCCTCCAGCCCTGAGGTGAGTCTGAGCTACATCCCCACGGCTACACCTACTGATATTAATCTACATCTACATACCCTGCATATAATTTACTGTAATAAGGGAAGAAATAGTCCTGGTTGACCCCTGACCCCTGACCCCTGGCTCCTGGCCCGACCTCTCGTGTCTACAGGCCGGAGAGAGATTCATACGGTTGGATCTCCTCGCAGGGTTTATCACATATTATTAAACTTGTAACGACCGCTACCCGAGCTCTATACCGCGCTATGAATAGATAAATAAATAAATAACGAAGGTATACATTTTTATTGGGTTTTGTGGTAAGATAGTCCTAAGGCTAATTATAAACCAGGTTTCTCTCAGCGGAGGTCTCAACGAGGCATATAGCGGGGTGACTCCCGAGCGAGGGGGGGTGGTAACGACACGAGCCCGGGAAAGGAGGGACTCCGCCTCTTTCCCCGCCCCTCGGCTGCACACCTCCGTGGGCGAGGCACCCGTCCGACGGGGAGCACGCCAGTGCTCGTCCCCGGTGCGCGGACGTAAGCGCTCGGTGAGTTTCTGCGCAGACACACTTCTCTGACTGAGCTCGTTCCTTTCGAGTTGCATTAGACAACGACACCCAAGCCGCTATAAAATAATCTAAAATAAAAAGAGTACGTGATCGCGTGAGTGTGACGCGCGTAACCTCGTTTTGTACCCCTCTTTTTGTTAACAGTGGTGCCTCACCAATTAAAGCTTTGTAGGTGAGGAGAAGGATTTTAAATTTGATTCTGGATTTTACAGGGAGCCAGTGCAGAGAAGCTAATACAGGAGTAATATGATCTCTTCTCTTAGTTTTTGTTAGTACACCAGCTGCAGCATTCTGTATCAACTGGAGAGATTTAAGAGACTTATTAGAGCAGCCTGATAATAAGGAGTTGCAGTAGTCCAGTCTAGAAGTAACAAATGCGTGAACTAATTTTTCTGCATCGCTTTGAGACAGGATGTGTCTGATTTTTTAAATGTTACGTAAGTGGAAAAAGGCAGTCCTTGAGATTTTTTTTACGTGAGAGTTAAAGGACAAGTCCTGATCAAAGATAACTCTGAGATTCTTTACGGTGGTGCTGGATGCCAGGGCAATGCCATCAGGAGAAACTATATCATTAGATAATTGATTTCGGAGGTGTTCTGGGCCTAGTAAAATAACTTCAGTTTTGTCTGAGTTTAACATCAGGAAGTTGCAGGTCATCCATGTTTTTATATCTTTGAGACATGCTTGAAGTTTAGCAAGCTGGTTGGTTTCTTCTGGCTTGATTGATAGATATAATTGATTATCATCAGCATAACAATGAAAGTCTATGGAGTGTTTTCTGATAATATTGCCCAAAGGAAGCATATATAAGGTGAATAAAATTGGTCCAAGCACAGAACCTTGTGGAACTCCGTGACTGACGTTGGTGGTCATTGAGGTTTCATCGTTTACATACACAAACTGAGATCGATCTGATAAATAGGATTTAAACCAGCTTAGTGCGGTGCCTTTAATGCCAATCAAATGTTCTAATCTCTGTAATAGGATGTGATGGTCAATGGTGTGGAACGCAGCACTAAGGTCTAACAAGACAAGGACAGAGACAAGTCCTTTATCTGATGCAATTAGAAGGTCATTAGTAATTTTCACCAGTGCTGTCTCTGTGCTGTGGTGTTTTCTAAATCCTGACTGAAAATCCTCAAATAAACTATTGTTCTGTAGAAAGTCACATAACTGGTTTGCTACTACTTTCTCAAGGATCTTAGAGAGGAAGGGAAGGTTAGAGATCGGTCTATAGTTAGCCAACACCTCTGGATCAAGAGTGGGCTTCTTGAGAAGAGGCTTAATCACAGCTACTTTAAAGGACTGTGGTACATGGCCTGTTAGTAAAGACAGATTGATAATATCCAGCAGACAGGTGCCAATCAAAGGTAAAACTTCTTTAAGCAGCCTCGTCGGGACGGGGTCCAAGAGACAGGTAGAAGATTTAGAAGAGGAAATTGTTGAAGACAATTTTTTAAAGTCGATGGGAGAGAAGCCGTCCAAACATATATCAGGGTTTATAGCTGTTTCCAAGGATAGATCGGTAATGGTTGAGGGCAAGAGATTATTAATCTTGTCTCTAATAGTTAGAATCTTATCAGAGAAGAAGTTCATGAAGTCATTACTACTGAGGTCTATAGGAATACACGGCTCAACAGAGCTGTTACTACTACTACTACTACTACTACTACTACTAATACTACTACTAATACTAATACTACTGAGGTCTATAGGAATACACGGCTCAACAGAGCTGTGACTCTCTGTCAGCCTGGCTACAGTGCTGAAGAGAAACCTGGGGTTGTTCTTATTTTTCTCTATTATTGATGAGTAATAGGCTGCTCTGGCATTACGGAGGGCCTTCTTATATGTTTTAAGACTATCTCGCCAAACTAACTGATATTCTTCTAAATTGGTGGAACGCCATATCCTTTCAAGCTTTCGCAATGTTTGTTTTATTTTCCGGGTTTGAGCGTTATACCATGGAGCGAACCTCCTCTGGTTTATTATCTTCTTTTTTAGAGGAGCTGTAGAGTCTAGTGTCAATCTCAGTGAGCCTGTAGCACTATCGACGAAATGATCAATCTTGGACGGACTAAAGTTAGTACAGGAGTCCTCCGTTATATTGAGACATGGTATTGAATTAAATAACAATGGAATCGCTTCTTTAAATTTAGCTACAGCACGGTCAGATAGACATCTGGTGTAGAAACCTTTGCCTAACGGAATCTAATAATGAGAAACACAGTACTAAGGCTATCATTATCAACAGCCAAATGAATATTAAAATCACCTACAATAATAACTTTATCTGTTTTAAGGACTAAACTTGATAAGAACTCTGAAAATTTGGATAGAAATTCAGAATACGGACCTGGGTCCCGGTACACTATAACAAATAGAATTGGCTGTATTGTTTTCCAGGTTGGATGTGAAAGACTAAGAACAAGGCTTTCAAACAAGTTGTAGTTTAATTTAGGTTTAGGGTTTATAAGTAGGCTTGAGTCAAAGATAGCTGCTACTCCACCTCCTCGGCCGTTGCCTCGAGGAATGTGAGTATTAATATGACTTGGAGGAGTTGATTCATTTAGGCTGACATATTCTTCATGACACAGCCAGGTTTCAGTAAGACAGAATAGATCAATATGATTGTCTGATATTAAATCATTTACTAATACAGACAAGATATAGACCTCAGACAAGATATGACAGAATGATACTTTTATGATCCCTGGAGGATGATTATTAAGCAGCAAACACAAAAACAGGCCAGACGAGTTTGAGGGAAGAACAGGTGAGACATTTAAAGCAAAATCACAATCAATGAACTTTTCAGAATTAATGCTCTGCCCAATGTTTAATATATAAACCACAATTCTTCACGTGATGATGCTGGAAGCAGACCACTAGACCAAAGAGTCGATGCCAGAGGTTTCGTTGCCTCACTTCATCACATGACCACACCTTCGTTATGTCACACTCGTATCAGAGAGATGCAGACAGGATGTGTTTCCCAATCTGACACAGTATTTAAAGACAGTCCATTTGTATGATGAATACTAATGTCAGTGTCAGACTGTGTTCAGAGTCCTGGGTTTCCTCAACATGAGGAGAGGGGAGGACGAGGCGTATCAGGGAGCACATCTAAGAGTTGGATACAGGAATATAAAGTGATGAGCAGACAAATAAATCAGAGCAAGTTAACACTGTGAAGAGAACCTGACAATGAGAGGCATAATCAGAGGCTCTCCTGAAGGTTTCTTCCCTTTTTCTCCCTGTTGAAAGGTTTGTTTTTTTCTGGGGGGTTTCCTGATCCGATGAGAGGTCCTGGGACAGAGGATGTCGTTGTGTACAGATTGTAAAGCCCTCTGAGGCAAATTTGTAATTTGTGATTTTGGGCTATACAAAAATAAATTGAATTGAATTGAATCATAACCCCGAAGTCTCCAGTGACCCAGAATCACATGTCTTCACTGTTTTGTGTTTTCCAGCCTCGGGACTCTGGAACGATGAGAGATGTGACGCACACAGATCCTACGTATGTGCACTGTACGTCTAATAATGAACAGGAGGAGCTGCAGTTGGTTCACCTGTATCACACTGAGCTTTTAAATTCACTGCAATAAATGTTCAGCATCAGAAACGTGTTGATGGTTCTTGGTTGTTCTGCAGTATGATAGTTGTAGCCACCCATCCATCTGTCATGTCATGACTTCAGTAGAAAACACAAAGCTTCATGATACCACTTTGTCAAGACGGACTGAAGGCTGAGAAACCAGATTAAACAGAACACAGATGAAACGGGACAAAATAAAGCAGGAATAATAAAAAAATAGAAGATGTTGTAATGGGTGGTGGTAAGGACCCAGACGCAGTACGACGGCCATAGTGAATCGTTGAGCAAGCTTTATTCAGGCAGAAACGCACAACAGGGAAACCGTCTCCGATTCTTGTAGTGAAGTCCACTTGTAATCATTTCAGCCATATTTGAACATTTCTGTAATACAGTTAATAAAGTGACGTCATCGACTTACAAAAAACTTGATGAAAGTAAAGGGTCCTCGCTCCTTTGCACACGTTGAGGGTACTGGTACTGCTGAGTGATTTAAAGCGGGAAGAGTCGAGGAGAAATGGTAGAATTTATAGTTCGATGTGGAAAATAAATGGAATAATCTTTAATATGAATTAGGCTGGGTGCAGTTTGATTTTATTCAACAAACTTCACGTTGCATTAAATCACTTTACATTTCGGCCCCAAAAGAAACAAACAATTCACTGTACTATTAATGAAAACTCCACGTACAAGATTGATTTGAAAACTATTGTCATCCAATTTTTTACTTTGCACATATTTAAATCATAAGTCTTTTTTATTTTTATAGAGGTGTGCCCACAAACCCTTTTAATAAATTCAATGTTTGGACCACTGTATTTATAGAATCCTGCTTACAGCCATGGTAGCCAGTAGATGGTGCTAAGACTATGAGTTAACATTGGCATGCAGAAGTCCTCAAGTCGTGATTCTCATCAGGCCTGTCAACTTTGGGACAGTTTTGACAAAGTACAGTCGAGTTACAACAGCTTGATGTTTAATGGCAAACCATGTCAAATGTCCGCCACACCACGTCCAAGCCGTTCCATGAAACCTCAAGATGTTGGTAACTTTTAATCCCTCTAAGTCCGTGAGGGTTGTCTCATTGTCAAATCGTTGAGTGCATGAGGGCTCTCTGCCAGACATTTTGAGCCCTTTATGAACCCTTTCCGTAAGTCAGCATTAGATGCAGACTTTGCCCATGGGAATTACCCACAATTCATAGCAATGTGACGTTAAACACGCCGTTACCAATGGAAGCATGGAGACGTAAAATAGTCAATATGTTGTCTCCATGTTACTTTATGATCGATAACAAACCAAAGGAATTTTATCAAAAAAACTCTTTAAATTTTAGCATCACAGATTTTTAATTCAATAACCCCATTTAATTTGTTTATATTTCCAAACACCATGAATTTAGTTTTTCCTCATATGAAGAGATTATGTATTAACATCAAACCAAGATTTTACGATTTCCAGCTCCCTTTCAATTGCAAACAAAAGTTCATTAAATGTTTTCCTGAGCAAAATAAATTTGTATTGTGTGCAAAAAGTAAAACATTTTGATTATTTAATATCATTACAGATATCGTTAATACAAAGTATAAGAAGTATTGGACTAATCGCTGATCCCTGCCGTACTCCACAGGTGACCTTCCTAAATCCTGACACCATGTCATTAACTTGCACACATTGCTGTCTATTTTCCCAGTAGCTTTTCAGCCAAGAGTGAGCTATCCCTCTTATCCCATACTTCTCAAATTTCTCAATAATTTGCTGTGATCTTTAGTATCAAAAGCCTTCTGGAGGTCAACGTAAATACCAATAGAATACTCATCATTTTCAACTGCCTTTGTTATTCCTTCCACCATCTCCATCAGTGCATATGTAGTAGTTAAATTTTCCATAAATCCAGACTGATGTTCACTCAGTAATTCATTTTTAGTTATAAAGAGATCCAATTTTTTCACAAATAATTTCAATTATATCAATTGCATTTACCCCACAAAGTAGCGTGGAATTTATATTATCCTTAATAAGGTTATCAAACAAATTTTTTTTGTTATCAGGTACAACAATTTTACAACAAGATTAGTTCCAACACCCACAAAAATCGTCATTAAAATCACTAACAATCCTTTTTAAATCATCCACAGTGGAATCAGAGCTCTTTAGAAAATAACTTGGAAATTCTGATTTGTAGCTTTTATTTCGAAGTCCTTTACATATTATTTTTACTATCATGTAGTATTTTATTATAGTATTCCTTCTTCTGTGATCTCATAATAGAAGTCACTTTATTCTTATACATCTTGTATTTTTCTTCACTTTCATTGGTTCTCAGTTGTAAATATTTCTTGTAAAGTATTTTTTTCTTTTTGCATGCCCTTTGAAGACTCGTAGTCAGCCATGGCTTTCCTATATATTTATCCTTGACCCAGCATGTTCTAATAGGACAATATTTATTGTATAACTCCAAGAATGTGAACAAATATGCATTATAGGCCTGATTAGGATCATCAACGTAATCTCATCCCAGCTGTTTTTAAATTCCGTCTTCAAAGACTCAAGCCAGAATTTTCTTCAATTTAGTAAAGATCAAACAGAAGTAATTGTTTTTGGTAGCAAGGATGAACGATTGAAAATCAGCGCTCAGCTTCAATCACTGATGTTAAAAACCGCAAACCAAGCCAGAAATCTAGGTGTAGTTATGGATTCAGACCTCAACCTGAACAGCCATATCAAGACAATTACAAAATCAGCCTACTATCACCTGAAGAATATAGCAAGGATTAGAGAGGATTTATGTCTCAACAGGATTTGGAAAAACTTGTCCACACTTTTATCTTCAGTAGACTTGACTACTGTAACGGTGTGTTTACAGGTCTCTGTAAAAAGTCAGTCAGAAAGCTGCAGCTGATTCAGAACCCTGCAGCTCGAGTCCTCACTGAGACCAAGAAAGTGGATCACATCACTCCAGTTCTGAGGTCTTTGCACTGGCTTCCTGTCCAACAAAGAATTGACTTTAAAATCCTGCTGTTGGTTTATAAAGCACTGAATGGTTTAGGGCCTAAATACATTTCTGATCTGCAGCTACCTTATGAACCATCCCGACCCCTGAGGTCATCTGGGACCGGTTTACTTTCTGTTCCAAGAGTCAGAACTAAACATGGAGAAGCAGCACTCAGTTTTTCTGCTCCACATATCTGGAACAAGGTCCCTGAAAGCTATAGGTCTGCTGAGACCCTAAACTCCTTTAAATCCAGATTGAAGACACTTCTGTTTGATGTTGCCTTTAATTGAACCAGATTCAAGGATCTTAATAATTTTCTGCATTTCACTATTTCTTAAACTGCACTGCAACTTTTAACTGGCAAACCACAAACCCACAAAAAAAGAGTCCGAGGGACTTGTAAACGCTTCATCCATCCATCCATTTTCATCCGCTTATCCGGGGTCGGGTCGCGGTGGCAGCAGGCCTAGCAGGCCGACTCAGGGTTCCCTCTCACCCGCAACACGTTCCAGCTTGTTCTGGGGGATCCCAGAGCTGGTCCACTGTTCCACGACCGGGACGGAATCCGTACTGCTCCTCTTGAATCCGAGGTTCGACAATCGGTCGGAGCCTCCTTTCCAGCACCCTGGCATACACTTTCCCCGGGAGGCTGAGTAGTGTGATACCCCGATAATTCGAGCACACTCTCCGGTCCCCTTTTTTGAAAATGGGAACCACCACCCCGGTCTGCCAGTCCATGGGCACTGTTCCCGAACCCCATGTGACATTGAAAAGGCGTGTCAGCCAAGACAGCCCAACAACGTCCAGCGCCTTCAGCATCTCAGGGCGGATGTCATCCACCCCTGGCGCCTTGCCACCAAAAAGCTTTTTGACTACCTTAGTGGCCTCTGCCAAGGATATGGATGCGATCCCCTCCCCCGAGTCTTCAGGTGCTGCCTCCTCTCTAGAGGACATGTTGGCCGGGTTTAGAAGTTCCTCAAAGTGCTCTTTCCACCGCCCGACGATGTCCCCCATCCGGGTCAGCAGTTACCCCCCCCCGTGCTGAGCACAGCCTGGGGTAAGCCCTACTTTCCCTTCCTGAGCCGTCGGATGGTTTGCCAGAACTTCCTTGAGGCCAACCGAAAGTCCTTCTCCATGGCCTCCCCAAACTCCTCCCATGCCCGAGTTTTAGCGTCCGCGACCACCGCAGCTGCTGCCCTACTGGCCTGCCGGTACCCCTCAGCTGCTTCAGGAGACCCCTGAGCCAACCAGGCCCGAAAGGCCTCCTTCTTCAGTTTGACGGCTTCCCTCACCCCCGGTGTCCACTACCGGGTTCGAACGTACCACCACGACAGGCACCGGTGACCTTCCGACCACAGCTCCTAGTGGCCGCGTCCACAATAGAGGCTTTGAACATGGTCCACTTGGATTCCATGTCCCCAGCCTCCCTTGGGATGTGTGAGAAGTTCTTCCGGAGGTGGGAGTTGAAGACCTCCCGGACAGGATCCTCCACCAGACGTTCCCAGTTCACCCTCAATACACTTTTTGGCTTGCCGGGTCTTTCCAGCCGATTCCCCTGCCATCTGATCCAACTCACCACCAGGTGGTGATCAGTTGACAGCTCTGCTCCTCTCTTCACCCGAGTGTCCAAGACATACGGCCGCAGATCAGATGAAACGATTACAAAGTCGATCATTGATCTACGGCCTAAGGTGTTCTGGTACCAGGTACACTTATGCGCCACCCTATGTTCGAACATGATGTTCGTTATGGACAAACCGTGGCTAGCACAGAAGTCCAACAGCCGGGGGCTCGTGAGTATCCCCACTCCCGCTCACCCTGGGCAACTCCAGAAAAGGACAAAGTCCAACCTTTCTCCAGGAGCTTGGTTCCAGAGCCAGTGCTGTGCGTGGAGGTGAGGCCAACTATATCTAGCTGGTACCGCTCCACCTCCCGCACCAGCTCCGGCTCTTTCCCCGCTAGTGAGGTGACGTTCCACGTCCCTAGAGCTAGTCTATGCTGCCAGCGATCGGCTCGCCCAGGCCCCCTGCCCGGACCGCAGCCCGGTCTACATAATACTCGACCCCGATGCTTATTCCTGCGGGTGGTGGGTCCACAGGATGGCTGCTCCATGTTGTTTCTTCGGGCTGAGCCCGACTGGGCCCCATGGACGAAGGCCCGGCCACCAGACGCTCGCCTACGAGCTCCCCTCCCGGGTTTGGCTCCGGGAGGGTGCCCTGGTTTCCCTGGTCCGGGCGAGGTGACTGTAGTCTGTGGGCTGCTGTTCATCGAGGGTTTTTGAACCGCTCTTAGTCTGGGCTCTCCCCTGCGACCTGTTTGTCTTGGGAGACCCGACCAGGGGCTGATGCCCCGGACAACATAGCTCCCAGGATCACTGAGCCCCTCAAACTCCTCCACCACGTTAAGGTGGCGATTCACGGAGGAGTAAACGCTTCAGTTCAGGGAACTGAAAAGAGTCTGGACGACTTGTAAACTCCAATTCAGGGAACTGGAAGGAGTCAAAGGGATTAAAATAAAACTCATTTAGTCCCAGAAGTAACTAAAACAGAGGTTCAGCAAACCGTGGTTCAGAGAACCTAAACAGTAGAATGCAAAGGATTCCATTTTTTTGCTTTTTAATGTTTTACTGACTGTTTTTAATGTTTAAATGAATGTTCTTAATTGTTTTTAAATCTTCTTTTCTTTTGCATTATGTTTTGATGCTTTTAATGGTTTTATGTGAAGCACTTTGAATTGCCTTGTTGTTGAAATGTGCTATACAAATAAACTTGCCTTGCCTTAAAGTGTCCTCGGTGAAATGGACCATTACTGGCCTCAACCTACTTATATCCAGACAATCACATGTTTTGGTTTCTCACAGCTTTCAACGCACGCAAAACGACACTTGATCCCCGATAAGCCCATTGGACTCAATGGTATTTGTGTGTACTTCCTTGTAGATTTAACTTGATAAACATCTGACTGGAAATGTGTGTTTAACACTGATTTGTTACACGAAACCTTCCTTTGACAAATTAAAGATTTTCCACTGGAGTGTAAATCCCTGTAATTCATCCATTTAAAAAGGCAAACAATGAAGGAACAATGAAGTTCACGTTCTTTCATTATCATGCACACAACAGTGACTGAGGAGCTGCTGGCAAATACTATGTGGAAAATTAGAATCTGAGACATAAACTAGTGCAGTTTAATGATAGGAATAAAATACAATATAAAATATAAAGTTAAATTTGGTAGCCTGGTAAGTAATTGTGAAACATATAAACTAATGCAAACAGGTTGTGCAGAATGTATATACACAATGAAAACAAATTGTACATGTAAGAATACAAATATATGTAGTGTGATGGATAAATATATACATAATGATCAACCGCTAAACAGGCAGTAAAGTAAATATATATACATATATATATCTATCTATGTATATATAGATATATATATCTATCTATATATATATAGATAGATATATATACTGTAAAGGTAAAAGTAAAAGTAAAGTAAAATAATTTAAAGAATTTTCAAAACATTAACATTAGGAGCCAAAATAAAACTAATGTGAGCATTTGTATGACGCTTTTTCTTCCCCTCATTCAGTTCTTACAACCAGATTTAAAGAACTTTGCAAAATAATGCATTTACTCGACTGTCAATGTAACCACGTCAGTTTAAAACTATCTTACACTACAATGACTGTGTTTAAGTTTAAATGTCCTGCAACAGTGTGCCAGCATGCTTGCATTATGTATGTTTCATTTTAATAACTTGGCACTGTTGCAGGTGTTGACAGTAAGATGTTGTGGAACCAGTTTTGCAGCCTATTCCGGCACCTCGGCTGCATGCCATTGAACTTGAAAGGACTGCCATCATCTGGCCGGCCTGTCGGTGCGTATATATAATGATGCTGCAGGTGGATGTGAGTGGCAGAGAACCTCCAGACACAGGTGAGTTGAGGGCATCATGGCTTCCACATCAGTGATCCTGCTTCAGCTGCTCCTGGTCTCACTGGCGGCTGCATCTCATCACTTTGGGGGAACCGTGACCTGGGCCTACAAAGGAAGAAATCCTGATGGAACATTTCGGGTGAGAGATGCTACTTTTTTTATGATATGCAGCAAGCATTACAGATGATGTGTGAATATGTTTCCCCTGGGATTTGTCATATTATGGGAAACGCTTATTTAATCCCTTTATTATAATTGCTGTTATTATTTTAAATGGGTTTGAATACTCTGATTAGAGAATATAAAAAGGTTTTTGCTATTATATACATCGAAAATATATTACAATGTATGATTATTACCTGTTATTACTTTTCCAGGGCTTTATTAATAACTATCTTCCTTTCTGAAACAGTACGATTTCGCCTGATGTTGGATGTAAAATAATATGGGTTGCTCACGTGAAAACTTGATTTCTGATTCCTGCTTTCATTCTTGCTGCAAGTTTATATTATACTCTTATATTTTGCATTTTCACTCATAATTAAGGAACACTAGATTCATGTAAACACCCTAAATTATTTAACATTGTAAAACCGAGTACCGTTCATTGATTAATATGTGATCTATATTGTTCAGGTAAAAAGAAAAATGGAATTCCCCAGTGGCTCAAACAGATGACCTCTAGGCTTGCTTTAAAAAATAATTATTTCACGAAAAAAGAACAAGAATCCAAAAAAGCTTTATGACAACAATAATTTACTTAATCTAAATGTGAAAATACCCTTATTATTGTTGTCATTATGGTTTCCATTCACGTTTTCTTTACTCAATTTAAAATCCAAGAACATTTTTTATGGTTTTTAATTAAAACCTATGCATTTTTTAATCTAAGATAGAGCCTTAACTACATTTGTTGTTGTTGTTATTCAATTTATCATTACAGATAAAGACCCTTCATAAAAGGTCTCATTAAAGAGTAAAATAACTGGTGTGTTTACGAAATAAGCATAAATGTAATTCATAAGAATGTCCTTAGCTTCAGTAGAGCAACCATCTTTAACTGTATGATCTTTTTCCACAGGTGGACATTCGCAACAGGGCGACCTTTGATGGGTGTCAGTATTCCCACTTCTGGAGTTGTTACACAGGCAACTGTGGCTCTAACCCCAGAACTCAGAGAGGCGTGATTGACATGAGCACCAATGCACCACAATCCAACAATCAATGGTGTGAAACTGAAACCGTCAGCACAAGAAACCTCCCGAGTGACAAACCTTTTCAAATGAGGTGAGCTTTTCTTTTTCTCTTAAATCATATCAATGCTGCTGTTTTTCATATTGACTGAGTCAAATTTGTGGAGCTGACAGTTGTGTTTGTTGTGCTTATTAGAAAAAGTACCAGTGTTCAGTGCAGTATTTCAAGAGTGTCTTTTGATTGATGCACATACCAGGGCTGCAAGCTGCTGTTGGATCCCAACGCGTAACGGTCTTCATAATAATTGGAGACTACTGACTTCACTGGATTTGGGATCAAGATCTGACACTGGAAAACCAAACAGATCACCAGACATTGCCATTCTACCTTTCCTAAGGTAAGTCCCATGCAGTTAGCATGAAACAGCTTGGCTAAGCTTTAATCAGTTTGTTAAAGAAACTGTGGAAGATGTCCTACTTCGCCGCCTCGCAGTGGTTGTACATTAAAAAGAAACCGTGGCAGTCCGTAAATACAGAAATGTAGGGGCTGAAAACGAAACATCTATATCTTACAGTTTGTCTACCAACAAAATCATATGCCATCAGAATAATTTGGAAAATAGTGTAATCGCCAAAAAGGAGTGGCTTTAATTTAATGATTTCATCCAATAATAAGGGAGTTCACTTACTTTCATGGATCTCTGAATTTTGTTTTCCCAACATTTTCCTGTTGGGAAGAGCCAAAATAAAATGATAAAATGTTATCCTTCTATTTAAATTATGATTTTAAATTGTTTTATTCCGTATGTAACATGTTATGAACTCTACTACACCTTTACCAGCATGTCACTGGTTTTATATTACATTTATCTTGCTATCCAGACGTGCATGTTTGTGTCTGCTGATTTGATCCTTTTGTGTAAAGGATTCTTGGCATAGAAGACTGTTACTAACTCATGTTAATGTTTCTACTCAAGAGTTCCCCAGAACTGCCCACGGACATACAAGCTGATGTCCTTTGATCCTGATGGCGACAAAGTTCGATGCAGATATGGAAATATCCCATATGTAGAGTGTGACTCGTGTCACCAACCTTCAGGCTTTGCCTTAGATCAGGTTAGTTGAAAAATTAATTTCCTAATACATTGTAATACTTCACTGATGATTTGCCTCACTTAACCTTAAAATGTTCGCATTGTCAGGGCTCTTGCACATTACACTACCAAAACTCCACAGCCAACCCCAGAGTTTATGGATTTGAGTTGATGGTGGAGGACTTCCCACAAAGGCCGATCACTCTGGCCTACACTGATGGATCCCAATCCGCCAAGGCCCCACTGCTTATGAGGAGGAAAAGACAAGCCACAACAAGCTGGCCCACCACAACCACCCCACCTACAACGTACCAGTGGTACACTACTTTGTGGGGTCCCACCACACCATACCCAACAACAACCACCGCACAAAGAACCATCACACCATACCCACCACCTACCACTGCACAAAGAACAACCACACACTACCCACCACCTACCACCGCACAAAGAACCACCACAACATACCCATCACCTACCAACGCACCAACAACAACAAACTCACCGTACGCTAGCATCCACCTGCATGCCAACACTCCTCCACTCAGTAAACTACCGTTGCAATTCTCCTTTCTTGGTGAGTTCTTTTTATTGTGTGTCCAAATGTTCAATGAGCCAATCCACAAAAAAAAAAAAAAAAAAGCAGTTGCTGCAGTGCCACTGGGTTGAGACTTTCATTCATGTTGCAGTTTATTGAGGTGTTACACATGGCAGAAGCCATTATTTTAGAAATCTTAAAGTCCCTGAGAAAAGTTTGACTAGAAACTAGCTTTAGATTTTTAACATTTTATTTATTTAGTTAACCATTGACTGTATAATTTGTTTCCCACAATGAATGTCTCTGTCCTGTAAAAAACATGTCTCTTTAAAACATCAACTTTTCATGAACAACATGAACAGCTAGCGCCAGCAGAAAAGTTGCCTTTGATGAAAATGAGCAACACTTTTTTGATCCACAGACAGCAGCAAAGTGTCAGTATGTGTTACTTATTGCACTTTGGAATGTAAATTAATCTTCTATTTTTAACTCCAGTGGACCCACCTGCTCCCTCGTGTCAGGAGGGACACTACTTGCCAAAGTTTATGACCCCAACCCCTTTAAATGGAGCCCGCATCCAAGCAGAGGTCAACAAAGAAGTGGAGATCATAATCAAAGCACAAGCGTCATACGCAACGTGAGTGAGAACCAACGTGATCAGTGTTGCCTTGAGGTACGTAAGATAACATCAGCAATAAGGAATCAATGAATATCTGTTTTTTTGTTTTATTTTCACACAGAATACATGATGTTATCATTAGTGGCCCACTGAATATCACCAAGCAAAGGAACACACATGGGGAGTTCGTCATTAGGTGGACGCCTATCGAAGATGACCTGGGAGATTTTTTCCCGATTTGCTTTGCTGTTGAGTCGGTGACTGGGTAAGCTTTGGGTTCCTTATGAGAGAATTTGTATGTGTGAGCCATGATTTGACTTTGTAACACATTATTTCAGGTCTGCTGGAACCACCACCACACAGAATCATAATCATCATAACCAAGGCACCCCATCTTCACAGTAAGTAACATTTCTCTGTGTTTGGTGTGTTTTTCTTAAGCAACAAGGTTGAGATAAAAAAAATAAGAATGCTGTAAACCAATAAAGAACCTAAAGATTTTAAATAATGAACAATATTTCATAAAAAATGTCAGAAGCAAATGTGTATCAAAAGTTAGAAAACCCAATACCTGATAGCATCTGCATTTTTAAACTTCATCTCAGTTCTTAAAATGACTTAACATATGTTTTGAAATAGATTTCACTCATGAACACAAGAGATCAAACATCGTCATAAATTTTAACCTTAAAAGTGCAAAATATAACATTTCCACACAAGCCTTTTAGTGCATGTTAATGCATGTGAGTGTGCTCCACTGGTTCGCTCAGGGCCGCCACTCTGCACTGCTCTCATAAACTATTTTACGTTGATAACGCCGTCTCGATTAAGGGCGTTAGCGTGGAAACGTATTACCTACTCTACGGTTCCCCCTCAGATTGAGTTACCTACCTAACAAACTCACTTTTATCAGTAGTTTGCACTGTTATCTATGCTATCACTGTTAGATTTGTTTGCACTGGTATCTATGCTATCACTATTTGCGTTGTTTGCACTGGTTAAAGTTACCTACCAAACAAGTTTAATTGTACTAGGAGACAAAAACACCAGTAATAATTGTACAAGTCATATCAGCCTAACTGAAACAGGTATTAAATCAGTGTTCACCGATGCTCCTCAGGTCTGGCATCTATCAGTCTGAGATGAGGTGTGTTCTGGTAGAAGTTCGGAGGATGCAAAGTGAGTCGACTAATGTTTTGTTGTATAACTGTGTTTGCTGAATTTCTTGTTGGCATTACTGCCAACTGTAAATAAGTGGAATACCATTGGTATAATGTGTAATTTTAACAATCTCTTCCTCTAGTTATTTCCAATGTGATCTGCACCGAGTCCACAATGACAGTAGAGGTTGAGAAAGCTTCCTTCTCTGGGCTCCATGAGGACCATTTGCGGCTCAATGACGCCACCAACATCGCCTGCAGTTTGCACTCCAACAGCACTCACATCTTCGCTGTCATCCCCCTCAACGGTTGTGGCAACAACATCGAGGTAACGCAGGGTTTCGTTACGGGTTGTGCTCTTTTCTCGGTTATTGGTGTTGCCTTTTTATAGCAGTACGAGGACTGAATACATCACCTTTTATTTCTGCAGGAAGACGAGGATAACCTCAGGTTCAAGAATGAAATCACCACGGTTGACAACATAGCCGACGTGATCACCAGGAAACACCTGCTGGAGGTGCAGTTCTACTGCCAGTACCCCAAACGTGGAAACGTGACGCTGGGCTTCACAGCACACAGGAAAAATATCACAGTGTGGGACAAGGGCTTCGGCACGTTCACCTACCAGTTTGAGTTCTATCCTAACAACCAGTACCAAACCATGTTGGATCCAAATTCATACCCGTTGGTGTATGAATTAGGGAACAGGATCTACATGCAGATAGAGGCCACCTCCTCCATCAACAACACCGTGCTGTTTGTGGAGTCCTGCAGAGCTTCACCATATGATAACCAAAACTACCAGCAAACCTACTCCATCATTGAGAACGGGTAGGCATGAGTACTCCACCTAGTGGCAATAGAGCACATATATCTCTCTATCTTGTGTTTTAATGTGTAGATGATTATCTCCTCTTAGTTTAGAGGCTCTTCCATGTAATATCACCATGTCAGGATGTAGAAGTCAAAGCCTCACTGACTTCATCGTTTGCATAACCTATATAGTACTTTTCCTCATCATGTAAATAAATACCTACAATAGAACAATACCTCTGCCCCAATAACAGCATCCATCGTAAGGCGTAGAGTAACAAAGGCAATATGTCTCATCTTTTTGTTTTGTTCTTCTCTGACTAGGTGCATCGTGGAACCGACCGTTCAGACCCATACCCCCTCCCACCCGGGACAATTCAGGTACTGCATGGAGGCCTTCAAGTTCATCGGCTTGCATGACCAGGTAAAGACTTGAGCAGGAGACTGTTGATGTCTCTGTGAAATCTCTTCATGCTTCAACGAATAGGTCCAATTCATAATGTGCTTTTATTTATCTGGCTAGTTTTACTCAGTGATACTTACACCTGAGACACTTATTACATCAATAATTGATCAAAAAAAAAAAAAAACTCATACTTAAACGTAATAATGTCAGACATTGTAGAATACAAAATATAATAGACTTTTTTCAGTGAAAGATTAGTTAAGCAATTCAAGATTAGCAATTTGTCAACAGAGAAACGTAATCTTTGACATGTTTTGTTAAACTCTTTTCTATGTTTCCCATCTCACTTTTTACAGAAAAAAATTGAATTCCCAATTTCTTTTTCAATTTTTTTTATTTGTGATTATTATGAATTTGATTGGTTGTTACAACCTATGGCTTCACATTGTGAATCTGTGTCTAATGATCATGACAGAAAAATGTTATCTCTAATAAACTCAGCGTTGACCATTTTAAAAAAGACCACTTGTACCACTTGACACGGATGGACTTATCCTGTACAACATCACTGACTGTCAGTTTCTTACTGGATCCGACCACAGCTCTGCTCTCTGTCCACTGTGAGAGTCCGTCTGCTGATGTAATGACAGCATGTTCTGTTGCATTCAGGTGTACATCAGCTGCACGGTCCTGATGTGTGAAGCAGGGAACCCCAACACCAGGTGCGCGCAGGGATGCATCAACTCCACAATGCCGAGCGGTGGGACGCATAATCCTCACCGCAGAAAGAGACAGGTTGTCACTCAGAGTTCAAGGCACTTCGTTTCCCAGGGTCCCCTGCGCTTAAAGAGATCAGAGGAGAGCAACGAAAGCTCAGGTATGAAAACAGAGAGAGTTAAGTTATTACCAGCACACTTCACTTGTTTGAGCCCCACGAGAGCAAAGTTAAAGTTGTGCTTCTCTTTCCTCCAGCTCTCCACCTGAATCTGAACCTGGTATTCTTCGCTGGATGTCTTCTTGCAGCTGTTGGCATGATCAGTGCAGTGGCCATGTACAAGGCCAAAGTGTCAAGGGTCAAATACCAACCTTTGTCCACATGTGAAAGCTAAGACAGCATGCAGAGTACCAATTCTGAGTCAATCACGCTTGACTACGTGTAGGTTTTTTGATTGGGTTTGCCCTTCGATATCGAGTTTTGTTGTGTCTTATGTGTCCATTTAACTGAATAAACTTTCATCTTTATGAATGTCTACAGCTTTAAGAGAAAATACTTTAGCGAGGAAAAATCTGTTCCGGTGCAAAGAGGTAACCAGAAAGCAGTTTTATAATAATCAACACTGAAAGGTTGTACCAACGGATGGGTGATTGATATTACATGTCAAAAGGTTATTAGGGCTAGACCTAAGTCAATTTTAATACACTTGCTTAAAGGTCCCATATTATAAAAAGGGAGATTTTCATATATCTTTTTTAAATACTGTAAAAGTATTGAAATGCTCAATCCATGGAGACATACACACGTATTCAGTAACTGTGCCTTTAAACAAGTATTGTATTCTGAGAAACCTTCCGGGGAAACAAAGGACTTCTTGGAACCAAAGTTATAATAAAGCGTATTTAATAAAGTGAAAAGTGTTGTGATAACAGAGTCCAAATCTCAGCTGAGGATTCGCCGGTTTGAATTTTCCACAGACTGCGACGCAGTTAACTGTTTGAATTCTTGCCCACGAATCCTGAATTCAGCCTGAGTCCTGGCATTCATAGAAAAGCATATTTCGCGCCATTGGCTTAAAATGCAGGCAAATCCATTGGTCCTTCGAAAGCGGAGTTTTTCCTGACGATTGGTTTACAGCTGGTGCGGTAAGCATGTCCATGCCTCTCGGCACATGACGCCTCCTCTTCTGGTGCGTTCAATGAACGTGGTGGTACAAGTTAGTATTACTACACTGAGTACACTCTTTTAATAATTTGGTAGTTTTTAAAGTCCTGGCGGTACAATTAAGTATTACACTGCATGCACTTCTTTATTTATTACATAGCTTTAAATTCATGATAATACTCAACAATCCCTTCTTTTATACCAATTTTTGGTATAAATAATTACATGTAGTTGACAAAATAATACTAAACGGGAGTGACATTCGGTACAAAAATTCGTCAGTTTCGTCATCTATCTATATGGGTTAATGAGTTCAGAACTTAATATTGATATCATTAGGGGCTGGTTTTCCTGGGTTAGTGCGGTGGCCATGAGTCTAGTGATAAAGGTCCTGATGCAGGGGATGCTACAGCATCCACATAAGATGAGTATGCTGGACAAAATGGAGATTGCTGTTATTAATATGATAAACAATTGTTTGTATTTACCAACCACTATAGTACAGTCCAATATACCTGCGAAGGGGTCACTGATCCATCATGTCCCTGGATCAACAACCAACTTCGTTTTGGATTTCACAGATATGTATACAGCAGTTATTGTATTCCCTGTGCATTTATGTCTTCACTCTTAACATTCAACCTTAGTCAAAATTTGAACATATAGTTACCAGTTTATAGGTTTTTACGAATCCTCAGGCCTCCGGGAAACGAATCGTCAAGCAGTTCCACCTAATTTTCCTGAATCTATCTAGCAGTTTTGTTCAAAAGGATCAGCATACCTTATTTCATTGGGCCCGTGGAGTGCTTGCCGATCCGCGTCCCTAAGTCACGTCAGGGATTCCAAAAATGAGTCGAAAAGTGGTTTGACATTTAAGTTAAAAATATTTGCTTTGTATGAAAACATTTGCACACTGAGCACAACGAAACCTATATTTCCCATGGGCGTCCTCCGACACCGCGCCTGTAGTAAGCTGGAACCGGAAGCCCCGTCACGTCGGTACGGGAGCTTTTTATGTAAACACTCCAACTATGAAATTGTCCAAACATGCAGTATTTATGAAATGGTTATAGAATATAACCCATACAGACGAGTATGGAAGCTACAATTCAAAGGGTGGTTAATATGGACAAAATACACTTTTCCATTTGCCATTCATATTACCCAACCAGTTAGTGAGGGTTTCATCAATCCCTGAGTTGTCCGCAAGCTCGTTACTCCGCGCATTCAGTTTTGGTCACCGAGCCGTCAGGAGCTGTGATGTTAAGGGATGAACAAGCAGACCAAAAACTTTTGCACACACCCACCTCCCTGCTAGGATCAGGTTGACCACCCGAAGAAGGTGGATTCAAACCCATCAGAGATCTAATTCCGGGCTCTAAACTCATTGGGCATCCTCCTTGGTACTCCCATAGTATCTATTTACGTATGCTTTTCGAAAGAGCCTTTTGGGGAGGTGCTCCTTCGGGATCTACTTGTGAATTTGGTTTGAGGAGATACGAGGTTTGCATATGTGCTATCATTCTGGCGATATATAGAAAAATAGAAATAGAATATAGCAATTGGGGAAAACATAGAAAAGCAACATTCCCTGACTTAAAGTCCTTTATATCAAAAAAACAATATTTTACATCATTAAAAATTAATTTCCAGTGTTCATAACGCACGCCAAATATATTGTCTGGTGGTTCTTTAAATTCTCTGTCTGAACCCAGCATCAATCTTCCTGTCAATAACTCATGGGGAGAGAGAAAAGTTCTCCCTCCTTTTGAGGATCTCATAGACATTCGTGCTAGTGGGAGTGCATCCACCCATTTCAACTTAGTGCCGTGGCACCTCAGCCATTTTAGATTTAATTGTTTGATTAGCTCTCTCGACTATACCCTGTGATTGTGGGTGATAGACTGCTCCATGTGAATGTGTGATACCTAAATATCTCTCAACTTCCTGTAGGTGTTTGTTTGCAAAATGTGTGCCATTGTCAGATCTGATTCTCCTTGGAACACCATATCTTGGTATCAGTTCATTCTTCAGCCATTTTACAACTGTCTCTGCATCTTCTTTCCTGCAGGGGATCGCTTCAACCCATCGGGTGTATCTGTCGACCATCACGAGTAGATATCTGAATCTCCTAGCTGCTAAGTGTCTTGTGCAACCTGTGTGGCCTTTTACGATGTGATCCAAATTTGAGCTGTAGTACATCAGTGATCTTCTCCCTCCCTCCTTTTTCTGAAAAAATATTGCGGATACCATCCCATTTGATTCAGAAACATCAAGGTGGAAGGGTTTGGTGTAGTCAGGTGTGGTGCGACTGTAAAAAATGCAGTTATGTTGGCTAGTTCATCTACCTTTGGCTGGGGTCTTATTCTATTCTGCTGTAATACCCTACTTTGGCCACTAGTCTTGCTCTGTATTGTGTTGGTGATGTAAGTGAGAGTAATCAGATTTTTGCCGAAAGATGTTTTATTCTTCCTTGTCTTATTTATTCTTATTATTCCTTTTTCCCTATTGGTTTTATTCTTCCCTATCTGTGCTGTGTTGATGGTGTGTGTGGGCATCAGTTTGGTTGCTAAAGTGTTTTGTTTTTATTCATTTATTTATTCATTCATTCATTAATTCATTCATTCATTCATTTTTCCCTTTCCCGCGTCTCGGCGCTTCCTCTTCGCTACAACTTCACTCAGCATCTTGCGAACTTACCCTCGCTCAGTTCCCCTTGCGAACTCTCGCTCGCTCATTGTGTTTCTCAATCCTGAAGTCGTCTGCGTGGATTCCAAAGAGGATATAACTTCACCCGTCGATCTCGTAACGTTACTCGTCCCCAGTTAAACTCCTTCAGGATTTTATTGTCACTTACTCAGCATGCACAGTAACTCGCCGGCCCTGTCCTATCTTTACAGGGATCGTACTACGTCCCTTCTCTAGATCAGCTGGACCTCTGGCCCCTTGTCTTTAAACCTGTACCGCGCGCTACGGGTCCCTGTTAGTAAGGAAGGTTTTTCACGTGGCCTCTCTGAGGACTGTCTTAATTTCTTCATCTCTCTTGTACCAAATATCGCTATTATAAATAATGTCCGCACGGAGGCGGTGTTTTTTTCAAAGATAAATAATGTCCGCACGGAGGCGGTTCCTCTTTTAATCAAGGATTTTAAATAATCAGCCTCCGCTGAGGACTTATTTATCAGCAACGCCGACACCTCAAACGAGGATTCCATTCAACCATTATCAATATCATATCCTTTTTTTATGTGTCGTGTTTTAACGCTCTCTGTGTCTATCTGTCCCTGTGTGTATGTGTGACTCTGTGTGTACGTGTGACTCTGTATGTGTATGTGTGTGTCTCTATGTGTGGTTCTGACTCTCTGTGCTCACCTATCTGTCAGTCTGCTCACCTGCCTGTCTCTCTCTCACCTGCCTGCCTTTCTCCATGTTTCCCTTCCTGACTGTCTCCTTGTCTCTGTTGTAGTCATGGCCTCCATTCTGCTGCTTCCGTGGGGCACTTCTGCAATCTCGTGCCCAATGTCTGTTTCTTCCACAGTTGTAGCAGCCTGTTCTTGATGTGTTTCCACGGGATTGGAAACCTCCTCTTCCTTGGTAGGGAGCTCTTCAGGTCCACTTTTGAGTGGGTTTTTGGACAAGTGCATCTGATTCTTTCCATGCCAATGCCTGGCTCAATGGCCAATTCCTGGATTTGGACGGTGAGGTCAGTCACAGCGGCTACTAGTTTCTTGGGTTTGGCTTGGGCCGCTGCAGTGTCTTTCAGGTGTTTCTTCACTGTGTATGTGAGGGTCTCCATTTGTGCTGTGAGGATGCTCACGGCATGATCAGTCATGGTTGAATTCACACCCAGCGTTCCTCCTTTTACTTTCAGTATGGATGCCTGTACCTGGGGTACAAAAGGATTTCCTGCTGCATAGGGCGGGGGGTTTGTAAGGGTGGTGAGGGAAGGATAGATGGCACTCTCTTCTATTGTCTTTTTGTCTGGGATCCAAGCTGGTGTAGTTTTGGCTGTGGCCTCTGGGGCTGGAAGTGGTGCTGTGGGGGAATCAGCAACAGTGGAAACAGGAGACATGTGAGCGACCTTCATGCTGTTCATTCCTTCTACCACTTGTCTTAAGATTGCTAAATCGTTTTCAGCCATTTCAAGTCTCTGGTTAAGGATTTTCAACAGGGTCTGTCTCTGTTCTTCAGTGGGGAGGTCGTATGGGATTGGTCCATCAGTCCTTCTTTTCTCCATTTGAGAATGCACTGTCTCATTCTTGTCTCAGCTTGGGGCGTGGTGACCGCTTCAATCTTCCTGCATAGCACATCAATCCATGCAGAGGGTGTTGTAGGGGTAGTCATCTTGGGGTCTGACAATGTGCTTACAGATGTGCCTAGGATGTGCTGATGTGTGTGTGTGTGTGTGTGTGTGTGTGTGTGTGTGTGTGTGTGTGTGTGTGTGTGTGTGTGTGTGTGCGTGCGTGCGTGCATGTGAGGTGTGTGTGTGTGCGTGCGTGCATGTGAGGTGTGTGTGTGTGTGTGTGTGTGTGTGTAGGTGGTGCAAACTAATCACAGGGCCTACTAAGCTTTTAGGTTAAAATGCAAAAATAGGAAAAATGTGTTAAAACAATTATGAAAATGCTTAAAAATGGGAAAAATGGGTTAAAACATTGTTAAAAATTCCTAAAATGTGCCAAAACGATGTTAAAAATTCTGATAATTGGGAAAAATGTGTTAAAGCAATGTTAAAAATAGTGGTAGCAGGAAACAATACCAGAGCCCAATAATCGTATCCTGGAATGAAACAGTATTTATCTTGGTTTAACTCTCAGTCAATGCTTCACTCCAGCATTTTTTATTTTATTTCATTTTATTTTTTATCTCCGGCCGCCATTTTGTAGTTCTCACCCACGTGTCTTCCCTTCCCCCAATCAGTGGCTGTCCTGACCACAGGCCTTTGTTCTCAGAGGATTTTTTTCTTTTGGGGGGGAATTTCAAACAGGCCTCCAAACAACAATTCTAAATCCAGCCTCACTCCATTGTACTTTCTAAGTACTTTTACAATTCCAACAACATACAACACTCATAACAACACACTCGTAACGTACTTTTCAACTGATCTTTTCTGTACTGCAAATTTATTCCGATAATTTGGTTGTCTGGCCCTTGCTTCGTCTGTCCAATAGTAATTAATGTGGTTCTCTCTTCCGTAGCTCAGGCCCAAGGCCCTGCACTTTAAATGGTTATCTACACATTTCTATGACTGAACAGTTGAATATCGCTACTGCACACACTCATACAACCGAACGCCGTCGGTACTTCATGCAAAGACGTCCTTTCAAACTCCACACATTTGTACTCCGTATCACATCGCCTCTTCAAATAGTTCTGAAAATATTTCATGGCTAAAATTTAGTTAACCTCAAACAATCGCTTTTCTCCACCCACACCTAAGTGTCCTATGATAAACTACACAGAATTCGGTTTAAACTAACAGGTTCCTGCGTTACCTCTCGTATTGGCGCAGTGTGTGTGGAAAAAAATCAATCGTCCAGGGTCCTTTTGGTCAAAACAGCTGATCGTGTGTCCGTCTCTCGTCTCCCCTGTCCTCCTCTCCATGTTCGGGGTCACCATCTATTGTATTCTGAGAAAACTTCCAGGAAACAAAGGACTTCTTGGAACCAAAGTTATAATAAATATATGTATGTATGTATTTAATAAAGTGAAAAGCGTTGTGATAACAGAGTACAAATCTCAGCTGAGGATTCGCCGGTTCAAATTTTCCACAGACTGCGACGCAGTTAACTGTCTGAATTCTTGCCCACGAATCCTGAATTCAGCCTGAGTCCTGGCATTCATAGAAAAGCATATTTCCCGCCATTAGCTTAAAATGCAGGCAAATCCATTGGTCCTTCGAAAGCGGAGTTTTTCCTGACGATTGGTTTACAGCTGGTGCGGTAAGCATGTCCATGCCTCTCGGCACATGACGCCTCCTCTTCTGGTGCGTTCAATGAACGTGGTTATTTCGATTGTCTTTCTGATGCGTTCAATGAACGTGGTGGTACAAGTTAGTATTACACTGAGTACACTCTTTTAATAATTTGGTAGTTTTTAAAGTCCTGGCGGTGCAATTAAGTATTACACTGCATGCACTTCTTTATTTATTACATAGCTTTAAATGTATGATAATATTCAACACAAGCCATCAGGATCACAACTAAAGAATATTTATATCGACCATTTTACAGTTTTAAACTTTAATATTCTAAATGTGCCCCAGTTTACTCCAAGGTGAATAACATCAGCTGACAGGAAGTAAATATGGACCCAAGCTGTTGCCGAGCGACGCAATTCAGTTTAAGCTTGCACAAATACAGGTTTAAGACGGTGAATACACGTTTAATTCAGACAGACAGAATGTAGTAGTAAAAAAAAAAAAAAAAAACTTAAACTTTCATGCCATTGAAGCCACACTGAATTGAAGTGAATGAGAAAAAACTAGCTTTTTGAACGTTAAAGCATGTAAACGTGTTCTAGTACAAACCCAAAATACAAGTATGAACCTGTAAATGAGCGTGATATGTCTCCTCTTATGGATCAATAAAAATATTCAAATATTTTGTCTTCTTTATTTGTCCAACCCTTTCTCATATACACAAAAATTACCAAGATATTAACTACAATTATGAATATTCATAAAATATGTATTAATAAGATAATACCTGGCGAGGTGTCCATTATAAGGATTTAATTAACGACAAGGAGGCCAGAACCACAGACCATTAATTCTTGACAGTGGACACCTTTAATGGCATTATCCCACATTTTAAAACTATTAATTACTCAAAGTGATTCAGAATTTAAAATGGTGTACCTGAATTTAAACCGAATTATTCAGTAGTGGAATTAGCTATTGGCTAAGTTATGTCTGGTCTCTTTGTAAACAAACTATCTCTATTGTTGTTTGCTGGCAGGCCTTCTGCACCCTATTAGATGTGTTTCAACCCTGGAAGCATTCAGACCATTCAAGGACAACATCTCATGTGCTGGAAATTTATTCTCTAGATGATTTCTGAGATAAAAACAATCACAAAAAAAAATGCCCACATTCGTTCAAGACTAGAATAATTATTTGATCAATATGGAATCAGTTGAGGATGAAAAATGAATCTGTAAAGTAACTAATGCTGTCAGACAAATGTAGTACAATTGTTACCTCTGTAGTGGAGTAGAAGTATCAAGTAGCAGAAAAAAAGAAAAGAAAATACCTCAGATTTGTACATAGGTACAGTACTTAAGTAAATGTATGTAGTTACATTCCACAACTAGAAACAGGAAAGCATGTACAATTATCAATTAGTCTGTGACAATGTGTATTATAAAACACATTTTGCATAGAAAGAGTGACAATAACGTAACTTGACTTCATTAGATGGCAGCTTGATTGAGATAAACTGCCATCTGGTGCTGCTTTAACCCTTGCGTTTTCCTCGGGGCAATCTGACCCGCATGCATATGTGTGTGTACATCCCCAAGCATCCCGCTTTCCTCAGGTCACAATGACCCGCATACATATGTGTATGTATATTTCTATTATATATTAAAGCCCTCTGAGGCAAATTTGTAAGTTGTGAGTTCGGGCTATACAAAGTTAATTTACTTGACTATATATCCCTCTCGCTGTCCTCTGGAGGGATATATTGTGTGTATAGCCCCAAGCCTCCCGTTTTTTCCTCGGGTCACTCTGACCCGCATACATATGTGTATGTATATTTCTATTACATTTAAAGCCCTCTGAGTCAAATTTGTAAATTCGGGCTAGACAAAATGAATTGCATTGAATATATCTATTTAATGTACCCTGACGTTTCCGATAATCATACTTCTTTAGTACAGAGGGATTCTGTATCATCCTTGTAGAAGTATACTATAAACTGAGCAACTCTCGGTCTCCCCTCTAGCTAATGAGCTAACGTTACTTTCTTTCTGAGTAGTGAAAAGTTGCAATTCTTGTTAACATCTCAAATCATTTCTAGCCAAAAAACTCATGTTTACAAGTTCTGTTAAGACTGAAATTAATAAAAGTTGTGTATTTACATAAATCATAAAACATTAATTGTTTCTACTAAATTGCTGAAATTGTATTTACTTAATTGTTTACTGTAAATCACTTTATTTTAAGAGTATCTATGTAAATAAATTATGACAGTGAAGACAGCACTCTGCAAAATATTTTCCTTTACAAATCTGAAAAGAAAAGATATAATGCTTACATTTCTTTTAGTTTTTCCTTTAGTTTTAGTTTTTCTATTAGTTTTTACTTTCAACAAGGTGTTTGTAAGTCAATGGCGTCACTTTATGAACTATATTAAAGAAATGTTCAAATATGGCTGCAGTGTTTACAATCCTGCAAATGAGAATTGTTTCAATCTCAACTTTGTTTAGTTTTTTTTAACATTTTAGAAATAACAGGGCAACTGTATACATCACACAATCATATTACACTACACCCTTTTTAAAATGATTATTCCTGCTTTATTTTGTCCCGTTTACAGATTAAACTCTCTATATATTTGATTTGTTTTCTGAGTGTTGGGTTTGATGAGTTATATCATTTAAGTTTAACCTGAAACATTGAGTCTAATAAATTAATTCCAGTGTTCAAGAGAAATCATAATCGCAATTATTTTATTATTTTATATATTTTTTAATTGCAAAACATACAGACGCAAATAATTCATCAATAAAACAAACCCATTTCGCCGGTAGAAATCGGCCGTGCGCATATAAGCAGGGCACAGAACACAGTATAAATACCACACACTGTGTATAAATACTCAATGCCGTTTGTTAAACAGGTAACAGACTACAGAGAGAAAACATCTCCACTCTGTTAGTGATAATAACGGTGTATTTATCAGTATACGTAGTACTTTAACACCATTAAATTAACTGAACACATTATACAATCATTTTTATTAATATTTTAAGTGGATTGTTATTGGAATGTGAGCTAAAACTGTCCGTGAGACTGATCATGTGTTCAGACACGAACTCCGTTAAAAGTCTCTCCAGCTGTTAAAGCGACTAACAGCTGATCCAGATGTGATCAGCTGATCCTCCGTCATCAGAAACAGACGTCGCTTCACGTGATGCTTTCGAGGAAAGGACGTCTCATTTCTCTTAGAACATATTTCCTCGTTTCCTCTGTCCTCGCATGGTTTCCTTGCATCTCTCCATGCATCCCTGGTGGGCGGGACTAAGACGCAAGGAAAAGACGCAAGTGAGGGAAACGGGGATGCAATTAAGAGACTTGGGACGCACCCTCTCTCTCTCCGGCTCATGTCTTGGTTTGGTCTTTGTTATGTATGTTCAAAATCTTTGGGCGGACTTGGAAGAGAATTTCTGGATTCAGTTGGTTATAATAAAATCAATTTTTTCCGCTGACAACACCCCACACTTCATCATAAACGGAGGACTCCTGTGCTACCTTTAGTCTGTCCCAGATTGATCATCTAGTCAATAGTGCTACAGGCTCACTGAGACTGACACTAGACTCTATAGCCCCTCTAAAAAAGAAGATAATAAAACAGAGGAGGTTCGCTCCGAGGTATAACCCTCAGACCCTCAAAATAAAACAAACACTTGTACTTCATTTGATTTTTTTTTTCTATTTTCTACTTCTACTCCACTACAGAGGTAACAATTGTACTACATTTGTCTGACAGCTTTAGTTACTTTAGAGATTATAGTTTTTCATCCCAACTGACTCCGTAATGATCAAATAATTATTCTAGTCTTGATCAAATCTGGGCACTTTTTTTGTGCTCGTTTTTATCTCAGAAATCATCTGGAGAATAAGAATCCAGCACATGAGATGTTGTCCTTGAATGGTCTGAACGCTTCCAGGGTTGAAACACATCTAATAGGGTGCAGAAGGGCTGCCAGCAAACAACAAGATAGTTTGTTTACAAAGAGACCTGACATAACTTTGCCAATAGCTAATTCCACAACTGAATAATTTGGTTTAAATTCAGGTACACCATTTTAAATTCTGAATCACTTTGAGTAATTAATAGTTTTTTGAGAATACAAATGGGGAGGGTGTTGCAGTCGTCCTATTTACTGGGGAGTGAACAAAGTTTTCATTGTATAAGAACTTCATGGGATGGGAACGATTGTTGCCGGTATTAGCAAACCCTCAGGGTTACCAGGGAAACAGAGTGAATGGCTTGTGAAAAACTTCAGGTTTTGGTTGCAAAACGCATTAAAATCTGGGATAATGCCATTAAAGGTGTCCACCTTCAATAATGAATGGTTTGTGGTTCTGGCCTCATTGTCGTTAATTAAATCATTTTAATGGACACCTCGCCGGGTATTATCTCTCACTTATTAATACATATTTTATAAATAGTAAAACTAGGTAAACCCGACGGCCCCATGTGTGGGACAAGGGGTACCCCTTGAAAAAAACTTCGGGGTTCCCCCTGGGAGAGAAGACACTCATCAAGAACGAATATAATGATGTTTCATATCAGATTAACAAGCAAAGTCCGGGCTACAAGATCATGCAAGCTATTTTTACATGCTCCAAACACAACTAAAGAAGACCAACCAAATGCATAACCAAATATTCATATTCATATCTCGCCAGAGACCGGACTCGCTCGGCATATGTCGCCCTGGCACGAGTTAGCTTTATGCTACATAGGCTTGCGACCACGCAAACGAAAGCCAATAAGCCAAGGATTCTGCACATACCACTCAAGTCCCTATGCACCATAGCCTCAGCGAGCTATGAGCCAACGAACACCAGCCTCAGACAATTTCAAAACAGCGAGGAAAGATTAATAATTCATACCTGGCCGATGAAACGCTGTAGAAAGCCATGTATTCCGCTTGTACTGCACTGAAATATGTCCGAATGAGACCTCTGCTGAAAAAGAAATGATCCAGGAAGCTTTGTGCCTGATAATTTACAAATGGGGGATGGTAAAAGACTGTCCTATGGCTGTCCTAACATTAGCATAAGCTTGGCCTGACTGACTCTTATTGGCTAACAGTGCTGTCAATCTCATTTCGGCCGGTGTTCTTGCATCCTACAGGCTCAGACGGTTCAAAGTGGGGCCCATTCAGCCCTGTGGCTCATTCTGAACCAGAGATCTTGCATGTGAAAGTCAGAGTTCCCTGTTTTGGCAAAGAAAAATATGATTCTTTTGGGGATTTCAGAGCAAAAAAAATGTTTTTACTTTGGCATTATATATTTTACTGCTGTGTATGGATGTATTAAACATCATTCAATAAATCCTAATTTTCAGAGGATTGTTCTGACCTGTCTGTACTGAAAACTCTTTTATTTTTTTCTGCTTCACTTTATTCAAAATCAAATTGTGCAGAAAGAGTGGTCACATATTGTGATATGATATAAAAAAGGTTTAAACCTGCAACTGCATTATTCTAAAGTGATGATCATCCTGAAAGTGATTTTTTTCTTTAGGCAAAACTGAAATATTTTCATTTTTTCTGTTCCATCTTCATTTACTTTTAACGAGTAACATATATACTGATATTTACAGATTTGCAAATCTCACAGTTATTACCTTTGTAATAACACCAAAAGTATTCAAATATACCTTGTGGTTGCAGAGATATACTCTTTTTAGTATGGGCATGCTTTTTTCGTGCGGAGGCCTCAAAAATAGGTTATGGTATTGTATTTAATATCTTGATTATTTTACAGTGTGTGTATGAGAAAGAGTTGAACAAATAAAGAAGACAAAACCAAAATTATTTGAAATTTTTTATTGATCCATTAGAAGAGACGTACTTAAGGTTCATAAAGTTTAATAACTTGAACTACTACTACATTCTGTCTGTTTGAATTAAACCTGTGTTCACCGTCTGAAACCTGCGTTTGTGCAAGTTTAAACTGAATTGCGTCGCTCGGCAACAGCTTGGGTCCATATTTACTTCCTGTCAGCTGATGTTATTCACCTTGGAGTAAACTGGGGCACATTTAGAATATTAAAGTTTAAAACTGTAAAATGGTCGATATAATTCTTGTTTAGTTGTGATCCTGATGGCTTGTTTAATCACACAGTTACTGAATACGTGTGTATATCTCCATGGATTGAGCATTTCAATACTTTTACAGTATTTAAAAAAGATATATGAAAATATCCCTTTTTATAATATGGGACCTTTAAGCAAGTGTATTATAATTGACTTATGTCTAGCCCTAAAAACCTTTTGACATGTAATGTCAATCACCCATCCGTTGGTACAACCTTTCAGTGTTGATTATTGTAAAACTGCTTTCTGGTTACCTCTTTGCAACGGAACAGATTTTTCCTCGCTAAAATATTTTCTCTTAAAGCTGTAGACATTCATAAAGATGAAAGTTCATTCAGTTAAATGGACACATAAGATGCAACAAAACTCGATATCGAAGGGCAAACCCAATCAAAAAACCTACACGTAGTCAAACGGGATTGACTCAGAATTGGTACTCTGCATGCTGTCTTAGCTTTCACATGTGGACAAAGGTTGGTATTTGACCTTTGACACTTTGGCCTTGTAGATGGCCACTGCACTGATCATGCCAACAGCTGCAAGAAGACATCCAGCGATGAATACCAGGTTCAGATTCAGGTGGAGAGCTGGAGGAAAGAGAAGCACAACTTTAACTTTGCTCTCGTCCAAAGTGTGCTGGTAATAAATGAACCCTCTGTTTTCATACCTGAGCTTTCGTTGCTCTCCGCTGATCTCTTCAAGCGCAGGGGACCCTGGGAAACGAAGTGCTTTGAACTCTGACTGATAACCTCTCTCTTTCTGCGGTGACTATGCGGCCAACCGCTCGGCATTGTGGAGTTGATGCATCCCTGCGCGCACCTGGTGTTGGGGTTCCCTGCTTCACACATCAGGACCGTGCAGCTGATGTACACCTGAATGCAACAGAACACGCTGTCATTACATCAGCAGACGGATTCTCACAGTGGACAGAGAGCAGAGCTGTGGTCGGATCCAGTAAGAAACTGACAGTCAGTGATGTTGTACAGGATAAGTCCATCCGTGTCAAGTGGTACAAGTGGTCTTTTTTAAAATGGTCAACGCTGAGTTTATTAGAGATAACATTTTTCTGTCATGATCATTAGACACAGATTCACAATGTGAAGCCATAGGTTGTAACAACCAATCAAATTCATAATAATCACAAATAAAAAAAATTGAAAAAGAAATTGGGAATTCAATTTTTTTCTGTAAAAGGTGAGATGGGAAACATAGAAAAGAGTTTAACAAAACATGTCAAAGATTACGTTTCTCTGTTGACAAATTGCTAATCTTGAATTGCTTAACTAATCTTTCACTGAAAAAAGTCTATTATATTTTGTATTCTACAATGTCTGACATTATTACGTTTAAGTATGAGTTTTTTTTTTTTTTTATCAATTATTGATGTAATAAGTGTCTCAGGTGTAAGTATCACTGAGTAAAACTAGCCAGATAAATAAAAGCACATTATGAATTGGACCTATTCGTTGAAGCATGAAGAGATTTCACAGAGACATCAACAGTCTCCTGCTCAAGTCTTTACCTGGTCATGCAAGCCGATGAACTTGAAGGCCTCCATGCAGTACCTGAATTGTCCCGGGTGGGAGGGGGTATGGGTCTGAACGGTCGGTTCCACGATGCACCTAGTCAGAGAAGAACAAAACAAAAAGATGAGACATATTGCCTTTGTTACTCTACGCCTTACGATGGATGCTGTTATTGGGGCAGAGGTATTGTTCTATTGTAGGTATTTATTTACATGATGAGGAAAAGTACTATATAGGTTATACAAAAGATGAAGTCAGTGAGGCTTTGACTTCTACATCCTGACATGGTGATATTACATGGAAGAGCCTCTAAACTAAGAGGAGATAATCATCTGCACATTAAAACACAAGATAGAGAGATATATGTGCTCTATTGCCACTAGGTGGAGTACTCATGCCTACCCGTTCTCAATGATGGAGTAGGTTTGCTGGTAGTTTTGGTTATCATATGGTGAAGCTCTGCAGGACTCCACAAACAGCACGGTGTTGTTGATGGAGGAGGTGGCCTCTATCTGCATGTAGATCCTGTTCCCTAATTCATACACCAACGGGTATGAATTTGGATCCAACATGGTTTGGTACTGGTTGTTAGGATAGAACTCAAACTGGTAGGTGAACGTGCCGAAGCCCTTGTCCCACACTGTGATATTTTTCCTGTGTGCTGTGAAGCCCAGCGTCACGTTTCCACGTTTGGGGTACTGGCAGTAGAACTGCACCTCCAGCAGGTGTTTCCTGGTGATCACGTCGGCTATGTTGTCAACCGTGGTGATTTCATTCTTGAACCTGAGGTTATCATCGTCTTCCTGCAGAAATAAAAGGTTATGTATTCAGTACTCGTACTGCTATAAAAAGGCAACACCAATAACCGAGAGAAGAGCACAACCCGTAACAGACCCTGCGTTACCTCGATCTCGGTGCCACAACTGTTGAGGGGGATGACGGCGAAGACGTGAGTGCTGTTGGAGTGCAGCCTGCAGGCGATGTTAGTGGCGTCCTTGAGCCGCAAATGGTCCTCATGGAGCCCAGAGAAGGAAGCTTTCTCAACCTCTACTGTCATTGTGGACTCGGTGCAGATCACATTGGAAATAACTAGAGGAAGAGATTGTTAAAATTACACATTATACCAATGGTATTCCACTTATTTACAGTTGGCAGTAATGCCAACAAGAAATTCAGCAAACACAGGCAAGAAGAAGACTGCAAGCTAGTAAACCTTGGTGTAAACAATTCAGGATTTTAAATACTTTTTTAAAAATTGGTGAAATTTCTTTACAGTTCTGCTGGTTTGGTTTCAGTGTATATGAACAGTGAACTGTGGTATTTTTGTGTAAAGCAAGAAATTTGCAAACAATGATGGCTCTGAATTTTGTTTGTTAGGAAAGTTTACACAATCACAGCACTTTATAGAAGTACAAGTCTTGCGGCTTTAAAACTCTAACGTACACCAGCCATGCAGCCAATATTTATCCGTTTAACTTAACATTTAGCATGTGATATAATTGGTGAAAATATACACCGTTACAGCTGTAGTTATACAACAAAACATTAAAGTAGACTCACTTTGCTCCTTCCGAACTTCTACCAGAACACACCTCATCTCGGACTGATAGATGCCAGACCTGAGGACCATCGATGAAAACTGTTAAACAGTGCAAACAACTCTAGCAGTGATAACAGTGCAAACTAAAAGGCTTGTGCGGAAATGTCGTATTTTGCAACTTTAAGGTAAAACTTTATGTTTGATCTCTTGTGTTCATGAGTGAAATCTATTTCAAAACACATGTTAAGTCATTTTAAGAACTGAGATGAAGTTTAAAAATGCAGATCCTATCAGGTATTGGGTTTTCTAACTTTTGATAAACATTTGCTTCTGACATTTTTTTATGAAATATTGTTAATTATTTAAAATCTTTAGGTTCTTTATTGGTTTACAGCATTCTTATTTATTTTTTATCTCTACCTTGTTGCTAAAGAGAAACACACGAAACACAGAGAAATATTACTTACTGTGAAGAAGGGGTGCCGTGGTTATGGTGATTATGATTATGTGTGGTGGTGGTTCCAGCAGACCTGAAAAAATGTGTTACAAAGTCAAATCATTGCACACACATACAAATTCTCTCATAAGGAACCCAAAGCTTACCCGGTCACCGACTCAACAGCAAAGCAAATCGGGAAAAAATCTCCCAGGTCATCTTCGATAGGCGTCCACCTAATGACGAAGTCCCCATGTGTGTTCCTTTGCTTGGTGATATTCAGTGGGCCACTGATGATAATATCATGTATTCTGTGTGAAAACAAAACAAAGAAAACAGATATTCATTGATTCCTTATTGCTGATGTTATCTTACGTACCTCAAGGCAACACTGATCACGTTGGTTCTCACTCACGTTGCGTATGACGCTTGTGCTTTGATTATGATCTCCACTTCTTTGTTGACCTCTGCTTGGATGCGGGCTCCATGTGAAGGTGTTGGGGCCATAAACTTTGGCAAGTAGTGTCCCTCCTGACACGAGGGAGCAGGTGGGTCCACTGGAGTTAAAAATAGAAGATTAATTTACATTCCAAAGTGCAATAAGTAACACATACTGACACTTTGCTGCTGTCTGTGGATCAAAAAAGTGTTGCTCATTTTCATCAAAGGCAACTTTTCCACTGGCTGTAGCTTGTTGATCATGAAAAGTTGATGTTTTAAAGAGACATGGTTTTTACAGGACAGAGACATTCATTGTGGGAAACAAATTGTAGAGTCAGTGTTTTACTGAATACATAAAATGTAAAAAATCTAAAGCTAGTTTCTAGTCAAACATTTCTTAGGGACTTTAAGATTTCTAAAATAATGGCTTCTGCCATGTGTAACATCTCATTACATTTTTGCCAGAGCTGTAACATGAATGAAAGTCTCAACCCAGTGAAGGCACTGCAGCAACTGCTTTTTGTTTTGTTTTAGGTGGATTGGCTCATTGAAAATATTGACAGTCAATATAAATAACTCACCAAGAAAGGAGAATTGCAACGGTAGTTTACTGAGTGGAGGAGTGTTGGCATGCAGGTGGATGCTAGCGTACGGTGAGTTTGTTGTTGTGTATGCTGCAGCGGATGTTTGTGCGTAGGTTGTTGTGTATGGTGCAGAGGTTGTTTGTGCGTAGGTTGTTGTGTATGGTGCAGAGGTTGTTTGTGCGTAGGTTGTTGTGTATGGTGCAGTGGTTGTTTGTGCGGTGGTTGTTATGTAAGGTGCAGTGGTTGTTTGTGCGGTGGTTGTTGTGTATGGTGCAGTGGTTGTTTGTGCGGTGGTTGTTATGTAAGGTGCAGTGGTTGTTTGTGCGGTGGTTGTTGTGTAAGGTGCAGTGGTTGTTTGTGCGGTGGTTGTTGTGTATGGTGCAGTGGTTGTTTGTGCGTAGGTTGTTGTGTATGCTGCAGTGGTTGTTTGTACGGGGGTTGTTGTGTAAGGTGCAGTGGTTGTTTGTGCGTAGGTTGTTGTGTATGGTGCAGTGGTTGTTTGTGCGTAGGTTGTTGTGTATGGTGCAGTGGTTGTTTGTGCGGGGGTTGTTGTGTATGCTGCAGTGGTTGTTTGTGCGGTGGTTGTTGTTGGGTATGTTGTAGTGAGCCACCACGAAGTAGTGTTCCACCAGGACGTTGCAGGCGGGGTGGTTGTTGTTGGGTATGGTGTGGTGGTTGCAGGTGGGGTGGTTGTGGTGGGCCAGCTTGTTGTGGCTTGTCTTTTCCTCCTCATAAGCAGTGGGGCCTTGGTGGAATGGGCTCCATCACTGTAGGCCAGAGTGATGGGCCTTTGTGGGAAGTCCTCCACCATCAACTCAAATCCATAAACTCTAGCGTTGGCTGTGGAGTTTTGGTAGTGTAATGTGCAAGAGCCCTGACAATGCGAACATTTTAAGGTTAAGTGAGGCAAATCATCAGTGAAGTATTACAATGTATTAGGAAATTGATTTTTCAACTAACCTGATCTAAGGCAAAGCCTGAAGGTTGGTGACACGAGTCACACTCTACATTTGGGATATTTCCATATCTGCATCGAACTTTGTCGCCATCAGGATCAAAGGACATCAGCTTGTATGTCCGTGGGCAGTTCTGGGGAACTCTTGAGTAGAAACATTAACATGAGTTAGTAACAGTCTTCTATGCCAAGAATCCTTTACACAAAAGGATCAAATCAGCAGAGACAAACATGCACGTCTGGATAGCAAGATAAATGTAATATAAAACCAGTGGCATGCTGGTAGAGGTGTAGTAGAGTTCATAACATGTTACATACGGAATCAAAATGTTAAAATCATAATCTTAATTTAAAAAGAAGAATGAAATGTAATCATTTTATTTTGGCTCTTCCCAACAGGAAAATGTAAAAACAAAAAGCACTGCAGGTAGTAAAAGTAATTGAATTCCCTTATTATTGAATTAAATCATTAAATTAAAGCCACTCCTTTTTTTGTGATTACACTATTTTCCAAATGATTCTGATGGCATATGATTTTGTTGATAGACAAACTGTAAAATATAGATGTTTTGCTTTCAGCCCCTAAATTTCTGTATTTATGGACTTCCACGGTTTCTTTTTATTGTACAACCACTGCGAGGCGGCGAAGTAGGACATCTTCCACAGTTTCTTTAACAAAGTGATTAAAGCTTAGCCAAGCTGTTTCATGCTAACTGCAGGGGACTTACCTTAGGAAAGGTAGAATGGCAACGTCTGGTGATCTGTTTGGTTTTCCAGTGTCAGATCTTGATCCCAAATCCAGTGAAGTCAGTAGTCTCCAACTATTATGAAGACCGTTACGCGTTGGGATCCAACAGCAGCTTGCAGCCCTGGTATGTGCATCAATCAAAAGACACTCTTGAAATACTGCACTGAACACTGGTACTTTTTATAATAAGCACAACAAACACAACTGTCAGCTCCACAAATTTGACTCAGTCAATATTAAAAACAGCAGCATTGATATGATTTAAGAGAAAAAGAAAAGCTCACCTCATTTGAAAAGGTTTGTCACTCGGGAGGTTTCTTGTGCTGACGGTTTCAGTTTCACACCATTGATTGTTGGATTGTGGTGCATTGGTGCTCCTGTCAATCACGCCTCTCTGAGTTCTGGGGTTAGAGCCACAGTTGCCTGTGTAACAACTCCAGAAGTGGGAATGCTGACACCCATCAAAGGTCGCCCTGTTGCGAATGTCCACCTGTGGAAAAAGATCATACAGTTAAAGATGGTTGCTCTACTGAAGCTAAGGACATTCTCTTTAAGTACATTTATGTGTATTTTGTAAACACACCAGTTATTTTACTCTTTAATGATTCATTTTATGAAGGGTGTTTATCTGTAATGATAATTTGATCAACAACAACAACAACAAATGTAGTTAAAGGCACTATCTTAGATAAAAAAAAAGGTTTTAATTAAAAACCATAAAAAACAATAATATTGCAATATGTCCTTGGATCTTAAATTGAGTAAAGAAAACATGAATGGAAAACATAATGACAACAATAATACTTTTTTTCAAGCAAGCCTAGAGGTCATCTGTTTCAGCCACTGGGGCATTCCACAACATTTTTGATTTTACCTGAATAATATAGATCATCTATTAATAATTGAACGGTACTCGGTTTTACAACGTTCAATAATTTAGAGCGTTTAGATGATCCAAGTGTGCCTTAATTATGAGTGAAAATGCAAAATACAAGTTCAAAATATAAACTCTCAACAAGAATGAAAGCAGAAATCAGAAATCAAGTTTTCACGTGAGCAACCCATATCATTTTCCATCCAACATCAGGGGAAATTTGACTGTTTCAGAAAGGAAGATAGTTATTAATAAACCCCTGGCAAAGTAATAATAATAATAAGTAATAATAATAATAAGTTTTAAATATTTTCGATGTACTCAAAAATGTTTTACAAGACAAAGAAATATTTATATAAGAGCAAAAAACTTTTTATATTCTCTAATCAGAGTATTCAAACCAATTTAAAATAATAACAGCAATTATAATAAAGGGATTAAATAAGCATTTCCCATAATATGACAAATTCCAGGGGAAACATATTCACACATCATCTGTAATGCTTGGTGCATATCATAAAAAAAGTAGCATCTCTCACCCGATGTGTTCCATCAGGATTTCTTCCTTTGTAGGCCCAGGTCACGGTTCCCCCAAAGTTATGAGATGCAGCCGCCAGTGAGACCAGGAGCAGCTGAAGCAGGATCACTGATGTGGAAGCCATGATGCCCTCAACTCACCTGTGTCTGGAGGTTCTCTGCCACTCACATCCACCTGCAGCATCATTATATATACGCACCGACAGGCCGGCCAGATGATGGCAGTCCTTTCAAGTTCAATGGCATGCAGCCGAGGAGCCGGAATAGGCTGCAAAACTGGTTCCACAACATCTTACTGTCAACACCTGCAACAGTGCCAAGTTATTAAAATGAAACATACGTAATGCAAGCATGCTGGCAAACTGTTGCTGGACATTTAAACTTAAACACAGTCATTGTAGTGTAAGATAGTTTTAAACTGACGTGGTTACATTGACAGTCGAGTAAATACATTATTTTGCAAAGTTCTTTAAATCTGGTTGTAAGAACTGAATGAGGGGAAGAAAAAGCGTCATACAAATGCTCATTAGTTTTATTTTGGCTCCTAATGTTAATGTTTTGAAAATTCTTTAAACAATTTATGACAAACTAAACAGACAAAGGTGTAACATGGAATATACTGACATTAACACAAAATAAATTAAACAGAATAAATATGGTTCTGATTTTTAGTTAGTGGAAGTATTGCAAGTGTTTTATGGAATGTATGAAAGTGTGTTCAGATAAAATAAAATGTGACCTGCAGAATGTGCAGTTATGTCAGAGGAGGAGAAGGAGGAGAGCAATAAATAAATAACCACATAAATAAATGGTCATAATAAAAATTATAAGTAAGTTCAACAACTAAATAACAAAATATGCAAGTAATTATAACAATAATATCAATACTCCTATTACTACTATTACTAATAATAATCATAATTCTTATTATAATTATATGTCTATAATAATAATAAAAAGATTCTTACACTATTTTCTCCGAAGCATATCTCGGCCTACAGTATATCAATCATTTTAGTACGTAGGTTTTGAACTGTCAAGTCTTTTCACCCTCTGTCTTTCACACCAGGATGCCACACATGATCATGGTTGAGGTCACCTGCTAGCAGTCACCTGAGGTCGTCCCAGTCACAGGAATAAAGAAATAAAGCTGAACTGAAGCTAGACCAACTGAGAAGAGGGTCAGGCAGAAATGTTGTTCAGCTCAGGAAGGCAATACTGCAACAAGAAGCAGCTTTTGTATCAAAGCTCCTGACCTGATGAATCAATCAAAGTTTGGGCGATGCCAATCAGACCAGCGTGTGTGTGAGAGGAATGCTGGACGGTGATTGGCTAAACGTATCCACACACTCAAGATCGTCGAATGTTTTGAAATACACAGAAATACACAAAGAAAATAACATGCATCAGAAAAGTTTGACCTGTGTTTTATAACATACAATAACTGACACCAGAATTGTATTAGTGCAAACCGGCCATATTTACGGGATCTAGTTTAGGTGATATAGATCCATGTTATGTTATAGATTCACGGTTAGGGTCCAAGACATTATAGGTGAAATATACTCATTTAATCTTCTCACAAAGCCATGGCAGACATATCATATCTTCATACAATATGATGTGTGTATGATATCCTGCTATCATTGTGCGTTTTCCTACAAAAGTCCAGTAACACGTGTAAATTTATGCTCGTTACATGCTGACAGTGTTTTCAAAATAAACTTCCGTCTTCACAGGAAAGTGTCGAGGGAAAATTGATTTAATGAACTCTGTGTAACTTCTCTATAGCTGAACCTATTTCGGTGATTGTATTTCCGGAGCACATGTCTCTAGCTCATCTGTTGAACTTTGCCCTGTGTGGGGTAACGGGGGCATTCTTCTTTTTGGGTTCAGCTCCTGTTCGGTTCTGTTTCTCCTATTTGGGGACGGGGTGCATTCCTCTTCTCTTATGGACACATTATCGATTGGTTGCTGGACAAGTGCATTCCCCTTTTGTGTTTAAAGCTCAACTCAGCCCAGAGAATAGCAGCAGATCTTCTTGCTCCCACCCGGGAGGAAGAACACTCTGTCCATTCAGCTGAATGAAATGCTATGACTTTGGTCTGTGCTCGATGGTTCATGTTTGATGATTTGTACTCTTTTTTAATTTTTCCATATGTTATGTAATAAATACTTAAAGACAAACAAGCTTAAACTTCCGTCTTCACAAACTACTTGTGAAACTACTTAGTTAGGTTGAGGAAAGATGGTGAAATACTTAGTTAGGTTGAGGAAAGATGGTGAAATACTTAGTTAGGTTGAGGAAAGATGGTGAAATACTTCACCATCAAACAAATCTCTTATTTGTCATCTCCTCGCTCCTCGCTTGAACTGGAAGTTGTTCTGCGCAGCCATATTAATGGACGTCCCAAAGCTCTTATTTCCTCTCTGAGGAGCAAGGATCGAGGCGCTAGGAAGGATCTAAGGAGCCATGAGCGAGGATGCACGAGAGCAGTCTTCCATCAAGTGTTTTAATGGCCATATTTTTTATTTCCATGAGATATTTACACAGCTAACAGTCATACTTAGTTTTACCAAATCTAGTTAGCTCTGGCATTGGCCAACAATAGTTGGCAGATCTTGCAAGAGACAGAGTAAAGGTCTCGAACAAAGTTCATTTTCTTTTCCCTTTTCTTGTGTGTCTGAAAAATTCTAGTTTAGTGTCAGAATGTATGGAAGACATGTGGTTTGGGTTCAATATATATTTGGAGTGAAAGAATGATTTGTAATCTGTGTTCATGATCTTAAGAGAACTTATCAAACTGTCTTAAGGCAACGTGTAACACAATAATACAACTTATCAAACTGTCCTAAGGCAACGTGTAACACAATAACACAACTTATTATTGTGTTCCACATACTTATACTGTGTTGCAGATCATTTTGACTATTTGGATGGTTTCAATTGACTTGGCTTTTTAACAGAGTCACATGACACTCAGACTGTCCCTTCACTAGGCTCACGTGTAACACAATAACACAACTTATTATTGTGTTGCAGATCATTTTGTGTTATAAATATTATTATTGTGTTACACATCCTAAGGCGACATGTAACACAATAATACAACTTATTATTGTGTTACAGATCATTTTGTGTTGCAGATCATTTTGTGTTATACATATTATTATTGTGTTACACATACTAAGGCGACGTGTAACACAATAATACAACTTATCAAACTGTCCTAAGGCAACGTGTAACACAATAATACAACTTATACTGTGTTGCAGATAATTTTGACTATTTGGATGGTTTCAATTGACTGTGTCACAATGTCACATATTGTATATTTCCAGTAATATAATAAGTGATAATGTTTGAAGTTGTTCTTTCATTTCCCTCCTGCAGACTGGGTTGATGCCCAGAAGCACCTGGTGACATTCTCTTGTCAGGAGTGGAACGTTTTTCAAGCTGAGCTGAAAGGCATGTTGTCCCACACAATGATACAAAGGGTTAAATAAATAAAAATAAGGGGCCTTCCAATTACTGCCTTATACATGCTCCACCAGTGCACACCCGAAGTACAATTACTGTGCTTAAGTACATTTTCAACTACTTAAGCTTTATTTTAAGCAGTTCAGTTTTACTAAATACTTCTACTCTGAGGGCTGCATGGTGGTGTAGTGCCTAGCACTGTCATCTCATAGCAAGAGGAGCCCAGGTTCGATCCCCGATCCTGGGCGGTCCTTCTGTGTGGAGTCTGCACGTTCTCCCCGTGGCAGCGTGGGTTCCCTCCGGGTTCTCCAGCTTCCTCCCACAGTCCAGAGACACACAGTTTAGGATAATTAGAGACTGTAAATTGCCCGTAGGTGTGAATATGAGTGTGAATGGTTGTCTGTCTCTATATGAGCCCTGAGATGAACTGGAGACCTGTCCAGGTGAACCCAATGTCAGCTGGGGTCAGCTCCAGGGCCCCGCAACCCTAAATAGGATAAGCGTTTTGGATAATGGAAACTTATCAAACTGTCCTAATACTTCTACTCCACTACATGTTAAAGGGAAATATTGTTCTTTTTACTCTGTTTTAAAAACAAAACATTTGATGAATTTAGAAAATATGATGCTGTGCTACAAATGTAATTATCCAGAAGTATGTGTTTAAAATGTGCTTTACCTCCTAGAACATTAAAATGCTGCCGCTAAAAGGTATTTTTATAGAGTGGCATTGCAGCTTACACACACCCCCCCCCCCTCCCCACACACACACACTTTCAGATTCGTCTTCCCGTAAGTGTCAGTGACTTTAGGACATTCTTGCTTGTCACATTCTTACCACATGACACTTGCCCAAGTATAAATGCTCAGAGATGAGCACAACAATGACAAACTGTACAAAATACATATTTTAGATCTCCGTCAGCTGCAGCAGTGGGTGAGGTCCATAATTCCACTGTGATAAAGTCACTATATCAGCCACCATCAGCAGGCTGAAATCACACAACACCCAGACCGTTCTCACCAAACGGCGTATGAATTATATAACGAGTAATTTAGAGATCACGTAGTCTGTACTGACTGCAATGGAAACACAAATGCGTTTATATGCTTTGTGTTGAGTTATTTTGAAGTTGCAATATTGATGTTTGTTCATTATGTTTTTTCCACACCTTTTGTTCCCTTAACCTACCTGTGGCTTTTTAACAGAGTCACATGACACTCAGACTGTCCCTTCACTAGGCTCACGTGTAACACAATAATACAACTTATTGTGTTGCAGATCATTTTGTGTTGCAGATCATTTTGTGTTATACATATTATTATTGTGTTACACATACTAAGGCGACGTGTAACACAATAATACAACTTATCAAACTGTCCTTAGGCAACGTGTAACACAATAACACAACTTATACTGTGTTGCAGATAATTTTGACTATTTGGATGGTTTCAATTGACTGTGTCACAATGTCACATATTGTATATTTCCAGTAATATAATAAGTGATAATGTTTGAAGTTGTTCTTTCATTTCCCTCCTGCAGACTGGGTTGATGCCCAGAAGCACCTGGTGACATTCTCTTGTCAGGAGTGGAACGTTTTTCAAGCTGAGCTGAAAGGCATGTTGTCCCACACAATGATACAAAGGGTTAAATAAATAAAAATAAGGGGCCTTCCAATTACTGCCTTATACATGCTCCACCAGTGCACACCCCCATAGATGTTTTGTTCTTTGAGACATTGTTTGTTTAGCATATTTTGCAAGTGGCACACCCAATGTGCCTTTGAGACTATGCCAGGAAAATGTGCAAAATGTTACCTGCAAGCTGCTTACTGTAATGTCTGCTGCAAATCATCTGCAGGGCCTCATTCACGGATAAGAGGGACTGTCACTGCACCTCTAACGAAGTACAATTACTGTGCTTAAGTACATTTTCAACTACTTAAACTTAATTTAAGCAGTTCAGTTTTATGCCACTATATACTTCTACTCCACTACATGTTAAAGGGAAATATTGTTATTTTTACTCCACTATCTGACATCTGGAGTTACTTTACAGATTAAGATTTTAAAAACAAAACATTTGATGAATTTAGAAAATATGATGCTGTGCTACAAATATAACTACCCAGACATGTGTTTAAAATGTTCTTCACCTCCTGGAACATTACAATTCTGCCGCTAAAAGGTATTTATATATATATATATATATATATATGAGACACTTTCAGATTCGTCTTCTCGTAAGTGTCAGTGACTTTAGGACATTCTTGCTTGTCACATTCTTACCACATGACACTTGCCCAAGTATAAATAAGAGATGAGCACAACAATGACAAACTGTACAAAATACATATTTTAGATCTCCATCAGCTGCAGCAGTGGGTGATGTCCATAATTCCACTGTGGTAAAGTTACTATATCAGCAGGCTGAAATCCCCCACTCTGTCCCCTCTGCAGCTGAGCCCAACCACGCCCCCGCCACCACAACAACTTATCCAGCTGTATTAAGGCGACGTATAACACAATATCCCAACTTATCAAACTGTCAAAGGGCGGTATGTAACAAATTACAATACACACCGAGAGTAATCCGGCATGTGGTTTTTTGGAAGACTGGAAAGGCACTATACAAATGCAAGTCCATCACACAGACTCACAAGACTGGACTGGTATTTGATCATTACAAATCACTCAGGAATAGGCACAGTTTTAAATATTAAAAGCTATTTAAAAAACACTGCAAGTCAATTCAAGTGTCCATAACAGTTTTGCATTGAAGGTGTATATAAATTGAAGCATTATAGGCTAAATGTACCTCAGAGGAAAAGTACTCTGTTCTATTATTTTTTATTAATGTGTCAGTGACTTTAGGACATTCTCCTAATCGCCTAGGACGATCTCCATCAGCTGCAGCAGTGGGTGAGGTCCATAATTCCACTGTGGTAAAGTCAATATATCATCCACCATCAGCAGGCTGAAATCACACAACACCCAGACCGTTCTCACCAAACGGCGTATGAATTATAGAAGTCATTTTACACCACGTAATCTGACTGCAATGGAAACAAATGCATTTATATGCTTCGTGTTGAGTTATTTTGAAGTTGCAATATTGATGTTTGTTCATTGTGTTTTTTTCCCTGAACCTAACTGTGGCCGTTTAACTGTAATGACAGTCGCTCCTGGATAGTTATAAATCACCGGGACACTAAGTATTTATAGATTTAACAGACTATGGAGCACATTTTTGTGACCTGAAAACAGAAGTATGTTCATTTCACAATTATATAAGAATGTTTTCCAAAAACATAACTTTTGATACTAAAAGTCACTCAGAAATCCTCAATGCTGCACAGACAATTGTAGTTTAAAACTGCAATAGTTTTGTTTTTTTCTTTGGCCACTGGTCAGCTCTGGTTTGGTTTGAACCATCACTTTGACTATAGCATTGTATTCAGTCATTTGATGAATAATGAATCTTGATGAATCTTTAATGATAGAAAATGTTCAGTAATTTATAATCTGCACATGATCTTAAACGCAATCATGATTATGTGCCATGATGTAGATGATGGGTAAATTTATAGATTGATATTTTGCTGTGTACAATTATGCTTTGCACAACTACTGTATAAATTGGGCAAAATGTCAAGTGACTCACTCCTGACTGTATTTAAATGGGTTGTTGTAGTGCCATCTACAGAAACAAACATTTTACAAATGCATGTTGTGTCCAAAAGGAACAGCCATTTAAGACGGTTAAACCAAACCTACAAATTACAGGAAAACTGTATTGAATGTTAAAAATGAACATCAGAGACAATCCAAAAATTCATTATTTTTGTAACAGGGGTGGTATGGTCCCAGACACAATATGACAGAAACCATGAATCAGTGAGGATGGCTTTATTTATTTGCAGAATACACAATACCAGCACAGTCTGGGGTCAGGTTACAGGGAGAGCGCCCGCTTGGGGAAAATGCCAAGCAGTCAGGGAGAAAGGACAGACAGAAGCCCAGGGAAGCTGGGGCCGTTACCGTGGTCGAAAGACAGAAAGCAATGGTGGTTTTCCATGGCATTGAGCAAGGCGGGGAAATCCAAACCAGGCTGGGCCGGGCCGGCAACGGGAACACAGTCCAAAGGTATTTTTGCTGGAGGGTCTGACAGTGTTTGTGTGGGAAGCTGTGACTTAAATACTGAAGGGAGTGGGTGCAGTAGAGTGGGCAGGTGAGTGTGAGTGAGCTGACAAGGTGGGTGTGACTAGCAGGTGAACTGAGTGAGCTGACAGGTGGGTGTGACTAACAGGTGAACAGAATAAGCTGATGAGGTGGGTGTGACAGACAGGTGCACTGAGTCTTAGGGTGCATCTCAAGTCTCTTAACTGCATCCCCGTTTCCCTCACTTGGAAACCATGCAGGGATAGAGGAAACGAGGACATATGTTTTAAGAGAAATGAGACGTCCTTTCCTCGAAAGCGTCACGTGAAGCGACGTCTGTTTCTAATGACGGAGGTCAGCGGCCACTGATCACATCTGGATCAGCTGTTAGTCGGCTTTAACTGGAGAGACTTTTAACAGAGTTCATGTCTGAACACATGATCGGTGTAAAGGACAGTTTTTAGCTCACATTCCAATAACAATCCACTTAAAATATTAATAAAAATGATCATATAATGTTTTCAGTTAATTTAATGTTGTTAAACTACTACTTATACTAATAAAGACACCATTATTATCACTAACAGAGTGGAGATGTTTTCTCTCTGTAGTCTGTTACCTGTTTAACAAACGGCATTGAGTATTTATACACAGTGTGTTGTATTTATACTGTGTTCTGTGTCCTGCTTATACGCGCAGGGCTGATTTCTACTGGCGAAATGCATTTGTTTTATTTATGAATTATTTGCATCTGTATGTTTTGCAATTATGGCGATTATGGTTTTTCTTGAACACTGGAATTAATTTATTAGGCTCAATGTTTCAGGTTAAACTGAAATGATATAACTCAGAAAACCCAACACTCAGAAAACAAATCAAATATATAGAGTTTAATCTGTGATCGTCTTCACTCTGGTATGAAACTCCAGCGATCAGTCCGACCAATCACATAACTGATGAACAGTGAGGGGGCGTGTCGAGCATTAAAACACTTCCTGGAAGCCTGTTCTCTCGCTTCCTCGCTCATGGCTCCTCCGAGATGCCTCCTCGATCCTCGATCCTCGCTCCTCAGAGCAGAAATAAGAGCTTTGGGACGGCCGTCAATATGGCGGAGCAGAACAACTTCCGGTTCAGGCGAGGAGCGAGGAGCGAGGAAACGACAATTAAGAGACTTGGGATGTACCCATGGAATGTGGGGTGAATCCTCAAAGAAGCAGGTAACTTGAGTTTGATGGAAGAGGGGTTGATAATAGAGTCTATTACTAAAGGCCCGATGTAACGGGGCGTTAGCTTCTTAGAAGTAGTTTGTAATGGGATATCTTTAGTAGAAAGCCAAACTTTCTGACTTGGCTGATATTCGGGTGCAAGGGTCCGGTGCTGGTCAGCAATGCACTGGCTGCGTTCGGTGGATCGCAGTAGAGCTGAGCGCACCTCCTTCCACACCCTGCGACAACGGAGAAGATTGGCTTGGACTGAGGGTACTGCAATCTCATCCTCCTGGACTGGAAATAGAGGCGACTGATACCCCAAGGAGCATTCAAAAGGTGATAACCCGGTAGCAGCATTTGACAATGCTCACACCAGGATGAGGGATTCCGGGCTGTGACGCACCGAAGCGCAGCTCCCAGGTCTTGGGTGGCCCGCTCTGTTTGTCCGAGGACGATATCCTGACGAGAGACTGACCGATGCCCCAATAGCTCAACAGAAGGCCTTCCATACCTGGGACGTAAATTGTGGTCCACGGTCGGCGGCGATGTCGGATGTGATCCCATGGAGCCGGACAACGTTGTGAACCAGCAGATCGGCAGTCTCAGTGGCTGTGGGGAGTTTTGGTAGGGGCACAAAATGTACTGTTTTGGAAAATCTGACCACGATTGTGAGAATGGTGGTCTTACCCTGAGATGGTGGAAGTCCGGTGACAGAAGTAGAAGGCACAAGGATGGAGCTTCTGATCTCTAGCTGAGCGCTGAGACAGGATGGCCACCACTCCTGTGTCACCTCTACGTGGAACTGACGTGTGGGATCAGGATGAACGAGGAAAGGCGCCGTAGTAAAGAGTCTCTTGAGTTTAGCAAAGGCGCCGTATGCCACGGGAGTCCAAGAGAAGGGGGTTGTGGGGAACGTGAGTTGGGTAAGAGGTGCCGCCACTCTGCTGTAGTCACGGATAAATCTCCTGTAGAAATTGGCGAACCGCTGGAGTTGTTTGAGGGAAGTGGGTCTGGGCCCCTCTGCCACTGCCTGAGTCTTCTTGGGGTCCGTCCTCACCTGCCCGCTCTCGATGATGTAACCCAGGAACTCCGCAAGAAGCCACGTGAAAGTCACACTTCTCCGCATCCACTTGGACTTGAACTTAAGGAGGAACTGATTCGATTTTGGCGACCTCACAAAACACATTTATTGGCCATAACTCAAGAACTCATATGCTAAATATGATAATTTCACACAAATATCTAACAGTATAAAATTAGAAAGTGATGACATTTTGGACCGACATGCATGCAAACTGGTTGGCTGAGGCATTCGTCCTGGTAATGGTAATGATGTTTGTGTTGAAATTAAACTGAATCGATATTTTTGTGTGAATTAATACAAGTTGAACTGGGGTATTTTCGGGATGGTGATGCTGACTCTTGAACCTGCTTAGGGTCCCAGGATGAAAATGTTTTTTGTAAATACCCACATGCTGGCGTTGACGTACAAAAGAAAATCAGTTCCTTGGAATCATTCCTAACTTTCCAGCAAATTGCACTGAAATGTGTGAAAGATTTTTAAGATATCATTAATACCAAACAGACAAACATGACCCTAACCATAACGTCTTTGGCAGAAGAAATAATCCTGGTCATACAGATAATATTTTGATTTCATGCAGCGATCATCTGTTGTTGGCAGTTTCTTCTCCTCACCTGAACCCGATCCTCGTGTTTGAAAGTCTGTGTCTCAGACTGAATCAGAAATCCCTTCAGTGCCTGATAATCTGTGCAGATCATCAGTCCCAACCTGAGCTACCAGCTATCAGCAGGTCGCAAAATAGTCACAAAATCTATTGGTTTACATATATGGACACAAATTGTCTGTTTTTTTCGTGTCATGCAGGACGAAAATAATTCCAATGGAGAGTCAATTAAGATTGTATTTTGTAATGGCCACGCAAATTAAATCCATGTTACTTAGCAACCGTCAGAACGAGTAACAAAGTATTTAATATCCAAAAATACACAGGACGTTAAATCAAGAGACCGGTATTCGACACCGCGTTGTAGTTTTATAGTTGTAGTTTTATAGTTGTAGTTTTGTTCATGTAGCTATCATCAGGTCAGAATTAAATTTCATGACCAAATACACCCAAAACTAATTACATACCCATCAGCAAAATATCCACTTAGTATAAGTGCTTATTAGCAAATGTTTGCATGCAAACACACAAAACGAAGATGATGAACACGGTCACTCGGTCATTATACCTGCTATACATCTTAACAATGAGCAAGTTGGTGTAAGAGGGAAATTGTGTGATATAAACATAATTACGTAAACACAGGTTTAAACATAATTGTGCATGTGCAAGCATACGTTTAGTATGATATTGAATTGCTGTTTATCATCTTGTGTACACATATTTAGTATTTTAGGTTGATGAGCTGAGAGCAGATATTTCCACTAGTTGGCGCTGTTCAGGCGGCTGGAGGTTGTAGGGTTAAGAACAAGGAGAGATTGGTCTTGGCTTGTCTTTTTCGGTGTTAGGACTTGACTAAAGTTATGAGGAAAACCCAGAATGTGTTGCACTGATTTATTCCTTATCATACACCCACGTCGTTTACATTAGCATGCTGACGTTAGCCCCAAATAATGACATTGTTATATTGTTTATAAGGTAATTAAGACATTAAATGGAAGGTTTATATAATACACATTTCCCCTTCTATTGTAAATTAAATTCCATTTAAAAGACACAAATACATTACTTCACAATGATTACAGATTGTGTAATTGTGTTCGGGCCCTTGAGAGGGTTTTTCAGGTAGACCCAGAACATGCAACCCAACCCAGAGTCAGCAGAAGATAATGGAATAAAGGTTTCAAAGTGTGGAAAGTTTTATAGTTACACAAACTGAACTGCATTTTTAACTGCATATATTGTCAAGCTACAGATGTAACAAATTTAGATAAATGTGTTGTAATTTTAATGGCAAATTTCTTATCTAAATGTAGACCAAAGGGTCTCCCCACCATTAAGATTCAAAGCAGATATCAGGTCTTTCAATAAATGGACTAACTATAACATTTAAATCTATTCTGGTTACATTAAATGTTTGTTGACATCAGTAATCCTAAATGCAGCGGTTAGACAGGCCTATGCTGTATTTAAAATTGTCTGGTGGACAAAATAAAATAATATGCAAATGAGTCTAATTCTTCAATTACATACGTGAACACTGTATTTCATATGGTCTAAAATGATTGGGCCCAAATATAAAAATTCAAATTTCACATACATAAAGTATTACTGCACCAACTCTACTGTACAGTTCTGTAAGCTAACAAACTTTGAACACCTGAACCTTTTTGTAAGAAGTTGATAACAGAACATTGGTATCAAATAATTCCTGCAAAACCAGACGGAGTGGAATTTTGTTTTAAAAAATAACCATAAATAGAAATCAAAACCAATTCCAAGTGATTATTCATTAACTTTGTTGTGTATGATTATAATAATAATAATACATTGTATTTGTATAGCGCTTTACAAGGTACTTAAGGCACTTGATGATGCAATGCACAAACAATTTACTTAGTCTTAAGATTACTTTTTCTGTTTTTTATCTTACAATAGATAGAAATCAAGGTAGAGATAGTGATAACATGCCACTCTTGCCAGATTAATTTCAGGCCTGGCATCATACATGGCGGACCAATCCACCACCAGGATGCCCCATCATATAATTGTTCAATGCTGTCTTAAAACAATAGTCAGGTGTTGATATGAACATTGAAACAGGTCTTGCTTGCTGTAATAATCCTTCCTTATGGATCATTGGATCATTTTTAAAATGTTGCGTACTCTTGCTAGTTTCTCAATATTAACAACCTAAGTTTAAAAAGAGATCTTTTAATGGCCATTGTGATCCGGAGGGATGATGAATGAATATACATTTGGGCATGTGAGTATTGTTTTAGTAAGACAGCCCTCTAAAGAAGGTGAACCAATCCTTTAACAAAATAAAAAATGGCAACTGATATTAATTGGGTTTAGTTCTCCCAACCTGAAACTAAAAGAGATTGGCGGTCTCCATCTTTTCTCTTCCTTATGAAGTAACTAACAACCACAGCCATCAATACCAGCAACACAAAGAAGGCGCTGGCAAAGACCACGGTGCTGATGTTGGTGTTGAGGGTCTCCTTGATTCCCCAACCTCCTTCGCTGGCTTTAATGTATGGATAAACTGGTGGAGGATTCACTGAAAGACAACAGTGCATTTGTTTTAAGTTGGTTGGTAGGTAGGTAGGTAGGTAGGTAAGTTGGTAGATAGGTAGGTAGGTAGGTAGGAAAGTAGGTAGGTAGGTAGGTAGGTAGGTAGTTAGGAAAGTCGATGGAAGGGTCGTTAGGTAAGTTGGTAGATAGGAAGGTAGGTAGATAGGAAAGTAGGTAGGTAGATAGGTAGATATAAAGGTAGGTAGGTAGTTAGGTAGGTCATTGGTACGTTGGGTAGGTAGGTAGGTAGGTAGGTCGTTGGTAAGGTGGTTAGGTAGAAAGGTAGATAGTTAGGTATTTCGGCAGGTAGAGCAAGGTCGGTCGGTCAGTCAGTCGGTCTGTCGATAGATCAATAAATGGATTGATAGATCACGTATTTACCTGCAACGGGCGTGTCACTCTTTTTAATCACAGGGAAGTTATCATCCACAGCTGCATTGGGAACAGCCTGCCTGACAAACCGGAAAGGACCCTGGGTAATGAAGTGTCCAACTGTCTCCTTGCTCAGCGAACGCTTGCGTCTGCGCCGGGATGGATCTGTCAGACAACCCTGGGCACATCTGGAAAAGGAACTCTCAGGCTCGCACAGGATGACGGAGCAGGTGATGAACACCTGTAGATTGGAAGTTAAGAGATTTTAGTTTAAAGAGAAGACAAGTGATTCTTTCATAACAGGAAACTGTAGCTCATGTTGTGCTTCAATTTGCATTTCAACATGTTGTTTCACAAAAATCTAATTTCATCTGGTCTTTGAGGATATCTTCAATTCTGATAGGTGTTGATTAACGTTTAATAATTAGTGAGTATAACCGGACACCTATGACACAGGTGTCTGCAGTTCGAGATTAATCAGTCAGTATTAAACTGTAAAGACAGTGAGGCATTGAGGTGTTATTTGTGCTACCGACAACAACAACAACCAAACCGATAAATAGCTACCAGATGGTAATTTCCGGTTCTGAAGAGTGAAGTCAAAGCTTCATGTGTTAAAGCTGCATTCTCTCTCCTGCCCACCAGGGGGCGACTCCTCTGGTTGTATAGAAGTCAAAGCTTCATGTGTTAAAGCTGCAGTCTCTCTCCTGCCCACCAGGGGGCGACTCCTCTGGTTGTATAGAAGTCAAAGCTTCATGTGTTAAAGCTGCATTCTCTCTCCTGCCCACCAGGGGGCGACTCCTCTGGTTGTATAGAAGTCAAAGCTTCATGTGTTAAAGCTGCATTCTCTCTTCTGACCACCAGGGGGCGACTCTACTTTTCTCTTGATTTACTCCCTCAGTAAACATTGTAAACATGAGTTTATGGTCTCAATCTCTAGATTCAAGTCTTCTTCAATACAGCATGATGTTCATTTTGTAAATTATGGTCCACTTAGAGTCAAACAGACTATAAAGCAGGGTATGCTTTAGGGCGGGGCTACAAGGTGATTGACAGGTCTCTCTACCACGTTGTTGACTGGTCTGGGAGTTGTCTGTGTTATTGTCTTCAAACTTAAACCCTTTCACAGTGTTTTTTCACTTCATGAAAGTTGATTGTAACATGTTGCTTAGCGTTTGGTTGTACTAAGCTCCACCCTCTCATGTCACTTCTGGTTGCCAAATAACAAGATGGCGACAGCCAACATGCAGAACTCGAGGCTTCCAAACGGCAGTCCACAAACCAATAAGCGACGTCCGGTGACAATGTCCACTTCCTAAATGCAGTCTATGATTGTAACTATTCTCATCCATACCAGAGCCTGTGTAAATATTTTGGCATAAGTTTGGTATAATTTTGTATTCATTATTATTACCTGGTCATAGTTTCCAGTAAATTTGAAGGCTTGAACCTCAAAGTTGAATGAAGTTTGATTAGATGGGTGGATTTTAAATGTCTCGTCCTGTTGACACCTGTCAGAAAAATGAAGTGTAACACGTCACACACATGATCAGGGAACTGTATATGAAAGTTGATTATTGTTATATGCCCAGATCCTAACTTTTCAAATTATGATCCCAGAGAGCATCAGCACTCACCCGTTCTTGATGAGGTCATAGGAGAGGGTGTTGTTCGGGTTGTCATCAGGAGTGGCTTTGCACGATTCGACAAACAAAGTCACATTTGGTAGATCTGATTCCACCTGAATGCCCATGTAAATCATGTCTAGCAACTTGACCTCCACTGGGTAGGCGTTGGCTGCCACCTTGCCTGTAAAGTTGCTGTCGGTGAATATCTCAAAAGTGTAGCCGAAGCTGCCGAAGCTGGTCTCGGTGAAAATGTAGTCAGACTTGTAGAGGTTGAAGTAGCTGGAGATGCTGATGGTTTTCGGAAACTGGCAAGAGATGTCGATCTTAACTTTCTTCCTTCGGATTATAACCTCGCTGGGCAGCACAAAGGAGTTTATCTCGTTCTTGAAAACGAGAAAGTCGCCCTGATCCTGTTTTTAAGACAAAAGAAAGGTGCATTGTGAGGTTCACAAAATGCTGAATTATTTTATCCCCTTTTTAATGTGTTTTACAGCGAGATAATTCTTCTCACTGCCACGTAAATACCTTCCACTTTATCGCATGGAGTGCTGCAGGAATGAAAATGTGTTTTTCTAATTAAGTTAGATGTCTGAAATAAGGTCTGTGGTCAACGCAAGCCGAGGAGATTTTAACATTTAATATCTAGATAACACATCTAATAAAGTGGTTTAAAGGCGTTCACGCTAACTAGTCCGCCTTTACAGCCTTGTTGTGTACTCATGTGACCATGGTATAGTTTGTTAGCTTTTTACTTCTGGTGATGGCATTCGAGCTTCAAAAATCATAAATGTGGTGTTCATTTGGAAACATTATCATCAACTTTTGTTTTCCCCTGAGTTTATTTTCCCCAATAATCCAAAATCCAACGGAAGATTCCCATTGGCTTTTTGTTGAGGAAACAAGTGATGCTAACTTCCTGTTGGACTTAAAATAAACCATCCCTGCAGCAGTACTCTTTTGCAACTTCCTGATTTTGAAAATAAAAATGCAAATGTTTTTGCACACCTCAAGTTCTGTGCCGCAGGCGCTGAATGACATAACGCCCACGATGTGAGTGTCGTTGGAGGTGAGAGAGCACGACGAGTCTTTCAGCTTCAGGTAGTTCTCGTCGATGCCGGGCATGGAGGCTTTCTCGAGCTCCACCATCATCTTGTTGGGGGAGCATGTGACACTGGCCTTGCCTGTAAATCAAGTTTTGTGTTCACCTTCAACGTCAACAAGGACAACATGGTTTCAGAGTGTAACGCATACAGACTCCAGTGTGGCCCAAACATTAAAACGTTACTCAAGTATTAAACTTTGAGAAGTAACAGTGCAGTGCATAGAGGAACAAAAGTGTGTCTCTCTTGGGTCCCAAAATAAAAAGAATAAATGATGCAACATTCAGACAGGGTACAAACATGCAACTATACAAAAACAGGAAAGTATAAATACAAAGACACAGATCGCATATTAATGCCAGCTGTAAATCTGGTCCATATTTGGCACAATTCGACGCCAAAATTGGCCCCTCACTATGCAAATCAGCCTCATTGCAAATACAGTCCAATTCACGATCTTTCCAGTGATCATGGCAGCATTGAATGATATTTTTTCTTCTATTACAGTCTGAAGATGTGCGTTTGAAAACAGACTTGGATATTTAATTACAAACAGGGTTTTTTCTCTGTCACGTTTTTAATTCCTTGCCTGAAGTTTTGAGGAATGCCTCATGTAGCTCGCCATCTGGACATGCCGTTGACGTCATTTATTCTATCGGTCGGCTCTGACAATTTTCATGTTTTCATGCTTTTATGGAGCTGCTTTAACAGATGCAACTGATGATCAACAAACCTTGAATGATAGCCGCTTGGGTCGCCATAACAACGACACACCTCATATCTGATTGTCTGTACGCCAAAACAGAGAAAATATGTTTCAGTGCAAAATGCAAAACATTATCAGTCATAGTAATATTTATGATAAACTTACTGATATTATCTCACACATATAGTGATTTAGATTTAAAGGAGAAAACATTTTGAGGTCATGGGAGAAGATTTAAAGCGAGTGTTAGTTACAGAAACCAGAAACAAATAATCTCCTAAATCAATAGAGGCTTTGTCTTTGTTGGTCACTCCTCCACTTTATTGAAAGAAACAAAAGATGTCCACTCTGTTAACGTGACACAAAGCAGGAAGAAGAAAATACTACATGTACTTTTCCAGTAAATGTAGATAAAAGGACTCACGTTTCATTTGTCTCTGCAGTGAAGCAGACTGGGACAGATCTGTACAGGTCGCTGAGCTGAGGTGTCCAGCTCAGCGTCACTTCAGCTTTTCCATCCTGATCGTCTTTGAACACTTTGGTCATGTTCTTGGGGCCGCTCAACTGGAAGTCGCGAATGCTTCAGGAAAGATGGAGACACGTCTGAAATAATTTGGCATTATCTTCTTTTGGGCAACCAGAAATGAGGTGTTCTTGGTTACATGTCCATATTAAAGGATCTTTCTTTAGCCCAGGGTAATGGCATGGCCATGCATGGATTATAGGGCCCAAAGTATCAGGGGCCCCCTGGACTTCACCTGCAGATGTCACTCAAAGAAACTCAAAATGAACACAAAGAAACAAAACAATGACGAAAAAAAAGGGGGGAAAAAGACACCGACAAAAAGGAACTACAAAACCAAAACAGCTACAAAGAGTGTGTCTCTTTGTAGCTGTTTTGGTCAGCTACAACGAGACACACAATGCATACAAGGGGAAAAACAACCACATATTATAAAATGACTCCAAAAGGCCAAAACAGCCAAAGAGACACAAAATGATCACAAACAGACATAACACGACTACAAAAGACCAAAACAACCACAAAGAGACACAAAATGACCACAAAGAGACATAACAAGACTACAAAAGACCAAAACAACCACAAAGAGACACAAAATGACCACAAAGAGACATAACAAGATGACAAAAGACCAAAACAACCACAAAGAGACACAAAATGACCACAAAGAGACATAACACGACTACAAAAATTGGCAAAACAACCACAGACAAAAGAATAACTACAAAAGACCAAAACAACCACAAAACAACTACAAAGAGACACAAAATGACTACATATATCGGCAAAACAACCACAGATACATAAAATGACCACAAGGAGACACAAAGAAAACTACAAAGACACTTAATACGACTAAAAAAAAGATACATAACAGCCACAAAAAATACATAGGACTAAAACTTCGACAAAGAAATGATCACAAAGAGACAAAAAACGATATCCAAAAGAGTCTTAGCAACTATAAAGTCTGTGAGTCTCTTCCTGTGTAGGTCCGCTGGTAGGTCCTTTTGCATTGCTGTGTCCAGGCAGCCCTTTGATTTACAGATTTAAGAGGTAAATACCTAGCATGGTGAGCTTGTGCTTGGGCAGAAAGCTGGAAATTCCGACCCACAGTGGCAAAAAGAACATCCCCGTGAGACGGCGTCTGGGACAAGAACATGGGCCGCCCATGACCAGCTTCACAGGTTGGGATCGAGGCAACAACTGAAACACAGACAGGAGAGTTTTTATCAGGACAGGAAATACATTTTCTTTTGCCTTAGACTTCACTAGTTTGCAATGGTTTCTAGTACTTTATGACGCCATTGACGTCAACATCGCATGTCTCTAGCGAGAAGATAAATCTGAGTATTTTAAAGATATTCAATTCATTCCAATTCAGGATATTAGAACACAGGAATTGCTTTTAATCTCTTACTTCAGTCTCTTACTTGTGTCTGAAAACAGACAGCGACGTTATTGCGCTTATTGAGTATGGAGGACAAACAGTAACTTAAGGGGAGACACTCTGTGAATAGGGTATAAAAGTAACTAATACATATCACCATGACATTTCCCCAATTGATTACTGACATTAAGACAATACTTTTTTTGGATTACAACTTTTCTGAAACATTATGTTTAAATATGCAAATAAGGTACATGGTAATTTTCATACATTTCCAGAAGAGAAATCTGAACATTGGATAAAGTCAGGTTCAAATTCTTGTTTCATCGTGTTGACATCTTAGAGTCAAATGTTTTTACTGAGGGAATTTTGGATATCTCTTTGTATCACTCCATTAATCAGAAAATACTGTCAACAGTCCATTTTCTCTATGTTTTTGTTAATAAAATGTTGTATAAATCAGAATGTGAATGATATGTGAACAAACCCCTCAGTAGAACCCTTCAGAATATCTTTCAGAATGAAAGTGTAAAGTTTGGTGGATGTAAGAGCTACTGAAGTGGAGATTTCTGGATCAGAGTCTGAGAACAAACTCATTTAGAGAAAACGGCCTTTAAAGAGATGTTTAGTTAAATTACAGACACGAAGAAGACTCTACAGGTGAATATGGTCAAAAAATGAATGAATAGATATCACCATGAAACTTCAGCAGTTCATTACTGACATTAAGAGGATTATTTATTGTATTTCAAGTTTTCTGAGATGTTATGTTTAAATATTCAAATTAGGCATTATCTAATGCTGTGTCTTCTCTTCAAGAACAACTTAATCATCGTAACTTCTGCTGTTACAAATGTGTCCAATCAAGTTGGTTTCCTTGAGAGACAATCACACTAATGTTCCCGCCGCCTACTTACTCTCCATGGAGAACTGCAGCTTCACTTTGCAGAGCGGCGTTGCAGTCGTGTTGGAGGCGTTGCGCAACACCGATGTTCCATCCGCGTACGTCAGAGTGATGTTTTTGCGCGGAAAGTCCTCCAGCAGTAGCTCAAACACGTGGTCACCGACGCCGACTTGACCTGTAGCCGTCAGCGTGCAAGTCGTCTGGGAGTTAAATGAAGATGCTTAAATCATTTCGTCTCTTCGGGTATTGATCTACGTAGATGGGGAAAAAAGAATCTGCACAAGTTAGAGGAATTACTTTTGGAGCTTTATTTAGAACGCCTCCAAAACAGTCATGACAAAAGCTAAATGTATCCAACTCAAACCAAACATGAAGAACATGAAGTCGCTGCTACACCGTCGAAAAGGATTACCTCGTCCAGAGTGAGGTTTGCAGGAGCCAAGGCGTTTGAAGCAAAGCGGCATCTCACGAGATCTCCGTCTGGGTCGTGTGCCAGAAGTTGAAACTTTGAAAAGCAGTTCTGAGGCACCCTGCAAGAAGATCACAATATACATGTTCAGACGTTGGATGTATATTCTGATCTCTATGCCACTCATTCCCTAACTGAAGATTAAAGAGTTGAGAAAGTTAAAAAAAAGAACAGAAACAGAAAATTCTATATTTTTTCTCTCTTTAACATTTTTTTTTACTTGTGAAATACTGGATGCTTTTCACCATTTCAGACCGCTTAATCCTTCAATAATAAGGACATTTTATTTAAAATCCCAAAATACACATAAAAAGGGAGTCGTCTCTGAAAAGATAGGACGTCAGGCTACATAGTTACTTAGTAAATATCTAAATACGTATGTCTATGTATGTGAACAGAAATATAAACGCACATTTTTTTGTTTTTGTTCCCATTTTTCACGAGTTAAAATATAAGATTTAAGTCTTTTTCGATGCAAACAAAAGGTTTATTTCTCTCCAATAACGATACAGTCTCTGGATATAGATATATATAGATATAGATATATAGGTATATATTGTAGATAGATAGATAGATATCTATAGATAGATATATACAGACAGGTCTTGCAAATATTGTATAATGTGCAGTAACTTGTGTGCAACATCTCAGATGTCATAATAATGTCCCGGTTTGTTTTATATTATTAATCTATACATTATTTGTATATTTTTAAAGTAATGTTATTCGATAGAGACGATGCAACTCAACAAAGTTCCAACATGCATGTTCCAACACAGAGCATGAAGATGAAGATTAAAACAAGCGTGAGTGTTGGCTCCTGATTAGGACCTGGGAGCCGCCTGGGGAATCCCCTCCCAAATCTATAAGAGATGTACGACAGATGGAAACCTATTTATTTAATTTGGCCTATAATTAATGTCATTCTAATAATTTATAGATTTATTTTTCTATTAATTAAAAAAATGGTGTTGTTCTTAATCGTGTCTGTTTTTCATTTTATTTTTATATTTTAGCTTCTACTGTCCATTTGCCCTTGTTTGAATGTGTTTATTTATTTTTTGTAAAGCACTTTGAGCTACAGCTCTTGTCATTATTATTATTATTATTAAGGAGGCTTTTTTTTCATTGTGAAGGTACTTTGTTCATATTTCTGTACCATGGGGTTGGGAACTGGAGATTCCGTACCGCCACACAGTATTCATGTCACCTTACTGGTGTCTGCACTGAGCTCTGCTCCGTGTCTTAGTCCCGGTTTAATGAGAGCAGCTGCGTACCGTAAAGAGGACACGGTGGTCGTGACGGGACAGCCGTTGAGGGCGGACGAGTCGGACCGAGTGCCCAAGTCCAGCTCTGCAGAAGACGTCCAGTTCGTCTTTCCTTCCACGTTGGACGTCCAGCAGCAGCCCGAGTCCCTGAGGAGAAGATCAAATGGGTTAAATAAATACACTCACACACAAACGCACACACACACACACACAATGTACCTTTACTACCCGCCTCTTATTCACTTCCCCCTATTACATCTTAATATTATGTAATATATTGTGTTATTTATGCCACTGGTTACCGAACAGAAAATTAAAGAGAAGTAAACAGAAAAAGGTCACAGCAAATTCTTTGTTTTTTTCTCCTTTTAACATATTTTTTCTTGTGAAATACTGACATATTTCACTATTTCAGAAACAAATCAAGGTGGACAATAAGAATATATTATTAATAATAATAATAACGAATAATTAAATCTCAAATTCCAAAATGTGCACGAAAAGGGAATCAGCTTTGATGATAAATAAAAGCATTATATAGTTGCATGGTAAACACTGTATAAATATACACGTGTATGTTTGGCTGTACGTTGAGCAAAAACACATTTAACATACATTTAACATTTCTATTTTCGCATTTTTAAACAGCATGATTATTACACAGCTGTGCCTCGAGCTGGTCCTAACAGTTTTACAGATTTAACTTGAAAAAAAAACAGATTTATTAGGACTTCACATGACATGATATATATATATATATATATATATATATATATATATATATATATATATATATATATATATATATATATATATATGTATATATATGTATATACAGATATAGATATATATATATATAGATGTATAGATATAGATAATATTATTATTATTATTATATAGATTATATAAATATATATAAAAACTAAAATCTATCTATATAGATATAGATATAGAGATATATAGATATAGATATATATATAGACTTATTGATTTATTAGGACTTATTTATTTATTAGGACTTCACATGACTAGGGCTACATATATATAGATATATCTATATATATGTAGATATATCTATATATATTTATGTAGATATATAGATATCTACATATATATAGATATATCTATATCTATATATATGTAGCCCTAGTCATGTGAAGTCCTAATAAATAAATAAGTCCTAATAGATCAGTTTTTTTCAAGTTGAAACTAAAAACTAAATTGTAGGTTGATGCTCACATCTGCATTGATCCACGGCAGCAGATGAGACACGACACACGTCCACAGACGCCCGAGGAGAAGGAGGCTCACCTCAGAGAAAGGAAGGTTGTGTTGGCTGAGACGGTCGCCGCTGTGCGCCTCTCAGACTGGCACCACCTCTCCGGTCCGGTCTCGTCCAGGTCCGTCTGCAGGACGCTCGACTCATCGAAGCTCGTGCACACCCCATTCTCACACGCGTAGGACGACTGGTTCTGACAGGTGCTTCTTCCATTCTGTCTGCGATGAAAGGTCACCTACAGAGTTTTGAGAGGGGAGAAAAACACAGCATTCATACCACAAATACTTTAAAAGCACTTGAAGTTCCCTCAAAGAAAACCCAGACAACAGGATGAAGGAGAGACGCCCACGTTGGCTAAGCTTTTGTTTTTGTTTGGCAGGTTGTAAAGAAGACAGGTATGAATGACACGCAGGTGTTTCATAAGCAGAGCAGCACTTCCTCAACATCTTACGGTGCAAATGCTCTAAAATATGATTTTTAATATCGATGGCCAAAGTGCAAAACCTTTTAGCTGCAAAATGATCCAGGAAAAATGCAATAACCATATCTGCATTTATTATTTTTGTATTTTTTTGTATTATGTATTATGTATTAACATATTAACAAATAGCGTTCTGCAAGACAACAATAAAACAAAAGGTTTTTTTAGTGTTCTAAAAAAAAGTGAATTTTTCAGATAGGAGGTTTTGCTCTTCGGCCATCGATATGTTCTTCTGACTCTTTATCCTGAGTTTACTTAGGCAGGAAGTTTTTCAAACAGTATAGCTCAATTATGAAATAAAACATTATAAATCCTTCATGGACTCTCTCGGGCAAACCTGCATATGTTACGATTCATCTCTTTTTATTAAAATCATGATGAAAATACCTGGAACGTCCCGTCCTTCTGCTTCTGCGGCGGCATGAAACTGATGCTGTCTCCGTAAAAGACAGCATCGTCGCTGAGTGCGGAAGAAATCCCCAACAGGGCGAACAGCAACAGCAGAGGTGCACCTGCCTCCATGATGAGTGGCAGGATCTGATCCAGCACGAGGCTCGTCCCGTCAGTTGTAGTGTGAGAGGTGTGAGAGGTGTGAGAGGTGTGAGAGGTGTGAGAGGTGTGAGAGGCGGCGCAGTTCGGAATTCACCCAACCGGACGAACCAGATCTCGGCTGATGTGAAACAATTTGTGGTGCTTTCGTTTTCCAAAAAGAGGGCCCACATTGTTGAGATGTTTTTAAAAGTAACGATGAAATTGGATTCCACGCTGGAGGACATTTTGTCTTTTGTTTGAACTTCCACCCACTGGTCTGGGTTCCAGTTACCAAAGTCAATAGGCTGTTTTTAGAGGGATCCTCCTATGTTGCTCTCCCTGTGGTTTCTCCCCTTTTCTCCCCATTAAAGAGGTTTTCCTGAACCGATGTGAGGGTCAAAGGTCAGAGGGTGTCGTATGTGTACAGATTGTAAAGCCCTATATTATTTGTTTTTTAGTATCATTTTTTTTAGTATTAGTATTATTAGTTATACATTTTATTATTGTTGTATTATTATTTTTAAAATATTATTAGTATTATTAGTAGTATTATCAATATAATTGTCTCTCAATTTCTCCTTATTATTATTTCCTATCGTATTTTCTCAATCAGCTCATCCCTATGGGACATGGGGTCCTGCAAGAAACTATTTTTGCCATATTTCAAACAACTGTTGTTAGATTTGGGGCGGTGTGATGACAGTTGAGGGATTGTAGAGACGTTACTGTCAATAACATCCTGACGATGTATCAGCTGAATTTTTTAGTATTATGCTGTTAATAAATAATACCAATGTTTTATTTTGCACATCATCTTTAATTGATGCTCATTTAACTTTGCCTTCTTCTCAGGGAAACAATATATATTTACTATTATTATTATTTTATTTATTAATATATATATATATATATATATATATATATATATATATGTATATATACATATGTATGTATGCATGTATGTATGTATGTATATATACATATTTTACAAGAGCTGCCGGAGTTTTAACCCCTTCAAATAGTTACTCATTTATAAATGAATATTAAGTGTTATAGACAGATGATTAAACTGCCGTCACAGTTGAAAAATTGATCCACGAGTATAATAGTAAGAGAAACAGATTGTGTTTTTAATATCCTTATCCAATGTATATGAAATATGTGAGAGATCAGATGATATGCTTGGTAATGAAAGACTTTAGTGGTCTTTTGCAATTGAAGGTTTGTATCCCACATCTTCATAGTAATTAATACTGACTGATTTCTGACTATTATAATTGATTATAGACCAAACTAATCTTCCTCTTTGATCCAATTAAGGGTTCAATGCTGATTGGTTGATCGGTTGAACGGGATTAGCCAATAAGAGTTGGTTACAGCATTTAATTGTATATGATTTTTACAGTAGCGATAATGGAGGAAATGGTATATATTATATAAAATATAAAATATATAACGTGTATTTAATCATCGGGGTTTTTAACGTAGAGCGGTCACGTAAACAGCTTTCGCGGTTGTTGTTTTTTGTCGGATTTGTGACCGGCGGCGACCCGTAGTGACGTCACCTGGTGGAAATCGTCAAGAGTGGCAAGATGGCTACGGAACCAAATAAGACCGAGATCCTGAGCATCTTCAAACGGCTGAGGTCCGTCGCTACCAACAAGGTAACCGAACGAGACCCCGCCGCCGCGCGCGTGTGTCGTTCTGTCTGAGTGGCGCGTGTTTGGCAGTTGGTTGGTTGGTTTGAAGGACGGCTAACTGGTAGCTAGCATGTGTAGCTAACTGGTAGCCTAGCATGTAGCTAGGCCCCAGCTGCTAGCAGCCAAACATAAAGGCCACGTAGATGAGTTGATACAAGTGATATTAGTGACGTAATAACGACGTTAGCTCCACGTGGGAGGTTTGTGATCAGTTAATACATTAATTTAGGCTTATTGAGTCTGATTCTATAGTTTTATTCAAGATGTTTAAATAAAATACAGTGATGACATTTACTGAGTGAGTCACATTGTGAGGTACTTTTATATACATTATACTTTATACTACTACACCTCAGAGGTACATATTGTACTTTTTACTACATCTCAGAGGTACATATTGTACTTTTTACTGTACTACATCTCAGAGGTACATATTGTACTTTTTACTGTACTACATCTCAGAGGTACATATAGTACTTATTACTGTACTACATCTCAGAGGTACATATAGTACTTTTTACTGTACAAAATCTCAGAGGTACATATTGTACATTTTACTACATTTGAAAATAATTGTCAGACTAATCAGATATAACAACTTTAATAACAGGGATGTCGTGTACCTCTGACATCAAGTCAGAGGTACACGACATCCCTGTCGAGTACTGGGCTCACTGCAGTGTAATCACCATGTTGTGTACTCGTGTATCTCATTCGGGTTTTCCGTAATAACAGTTCATGAAATGTGCGTGTTGTTTCTGCACAGGTGTGTTTCGACTGCGCGGCCAAAAACCCGAGCTGGGCGAGTATCTCTTATGGCGTGTTCCTGTGCATCGACTGCTCAGGCATCCACCGCTCCCTGGGGGTGCATCTCAGCTTCATCAGGTACGCCTCTCTGTAGCTCTCGGCTTCATCAGGTACGCCTCTCTGTAGCTCTCGGCTTCATCAGGTACGCCTCGCTGTAGATCTCGGCTTCATCAGGTACGCCTCGCTGTAGATCTCGGCTTCATCAGGTACGCCTCTCTGTAGCTCTCGGCTTCATCAGGTACGCCTCTCTGTAGCTCTCGGCTTCATCAGGTACGCCTCCTGTAGTCTCGGCTTCATCAGGTACGCCTCTGTAGTCTCGGCTTCATCAGGTACGCCTCTCTGTAGCTCTCGCTTCATCAGGTACGCCTCTCTGTAGCTCTCGGCTTCATCAGGTACGCCTCTATGTAGCTCTCGGCTTCATCAGGTACGCCTCTCTGTAGCTCTCGGCTTCATCAGGTACGCCTCTCTGTAGCTCTCGGCTTCATCAGGTACGCCTCGCTGTAGCTCTCGGCTTCATCAGGTACGCCTCTATGTAGATCTCGGCTTCATCAGGTACGCCTCTCTGTAGCTCTCGGCTTCATCAGGTACGCCTCGCTGTAGCTCTCGGCTTCATCAGGTACGCCTCTCTGTAGATCTCGGCTTCATCAGGTACGCCTCTCTGTAGATCTCGGCTTCATCAGGTACGCCTCTCTGTAGATCTCGGCTTCATCAGGTACGCCTCTCTGTAGATCTCGGCTTCATCAGGTACGCCTCTCTGTAGATCTCGGCTTCATCAGGTACGCTTCGCTGTAGATCTCGGCTTCATCAGGTACGCTTCGCTGTAGCTCCACAGGGAGTGGAGCTGTCAGCACTCAGGTATTGTAGCTCTGTGACCGTTTTATTGTGGAGTAGATCCATCTGAAGGAAAGGCACAAATGTCACTTTAATTACAGTTTGTTCTGCGTAGAGAATAGTTCTGTTCACAGATTGTGAATGACTACGTTCAGATCGCAGCGACGCCCCGTCACCTGCTGGAGCCTACACTGTTACTAACCGCACTAAACATGTATTTTCTAATATTCGGAAAAAACAGAAAAAAGGTGTTTTGAGAGAGAGAAGCAGACAGAAAGGTCTCCGATGTGTGTTTTGAAGGATATATGCAGGTAAAAAGAAAGATCCAGATAGAAGCTAAAGAGTAGAAGTGAACCACCGCGTCACCTGGAGGTCCAGACAACACTGTTCCTGTAAAACTGGGCCCGTCTTTATTACTGCAATCATTTAAAAAAGCAAAAGCAGCATGTGTTTACATTAATTAGCTAACTACGCACATCTAAATTTAACAGATCAGATTCCTGCTGTTCACCAAACACAGTTTCTAGTCTGCAGTCTGAACGTAGCCTTTGTGAGCTGTGCCGCCACGATCGGGTCAGGTGAACCCGTTGTACTGAGGTGCTGATCTCTTTGTCTCTTTGCCTCTTTGCCTCAGGTCCACTGAGTTAGACTCCAACTGGAACTGGTTCCAGCTCCGATGCATGCAGGTTGGAGGCAATGCCAATGCGGTAAGTCCGACTGAGGCTAGGCATCAATCAAATTTAATTAATGAGATTCAAGGTGTTTAATTTCATGGCCCATTCACAAGGTGGTGTAATCATCTAGTATTGTTTGGACAGACTTCAGTTGATTTATTGATATGATTCAATAACTCCTCCTTCCATTCGAAGACGGCGTTCTTCCGCCAGCACGGCTGCTCCACAAACGACTCCAACGCCAAGTACAACAGCCGCGGAGCGCAGCTGTACCGGGAGAAGATCCGGCAGCAGGCCAACGCCGCGCTGTCCAAGTACGGCTCCGACGTGAGTATCGCTCCGCTGGAAGCCGCTTGGGGGAAGAGTCTCGTGTTGTAGAGCTGCACTATTAATCGAATGGTAATCCTGTTCGGGGTTTCGGCTTCCCACAAGTCTGCACGCAAACTGTGAATGTTCAGCCGCTGTCCAAAGTAGAAGAGTAATATATATATATATACATATATATATATATATATATATATATATATATATATTTATTTATTTATTTATTTATTTATATATATATATATATTTATTCATTTATTTATTTATTTATTTATATATATTTATTTATGGGCAAAATGAAAATGCACTGACTTCACGTGCCGAAGAACCTTAATTTAAGTCTCATGTTGATGCACAGACTGGTACATTAGCAGGAATGCAGTGCAAGTGCAAAAAAAAACCAACATATTTTGCTCAAAAAATCAATGAATGATTGTGCAGCTCTAGTATTTTGTAGAGTTTCATTCATTGCTTGTATTTCACGTTTCTACACTGAGGCTGTCTTTCCTCGTTCATAAAGCTATAATCTTGTTTGTTTATTATTATATGAATCAAACACGAGAAAACTGCGTTCGTCTGTGATTTCTGCCTTAAAGTTGAACCATTAGAGTACTTTATCTTTATCTGACTTTATTAATCCGAACGAGTTAGTTCAGTGAACTTGATCTCAGCAGAACAAACTCACACTCGATGAACCCTCAGTCCAGTACACACACACACACACACACACACACACACACACACACACACACACACACACCCTCTCACCCTCGGTGTGCCTGTCAAATAACACACAAACATAATCTTAAAGGAATACGAAGTTTACACCATCTGAGCTGGAAAAAATGTCCTCTTGCAGGATTAATAAAGTATCTATTTTAACATCGGGCGACACGCGTTCCGTCGGTGACGCGTTTCATGCCGATGTTCCGCTCCGGTCGGCTGCACAGACGTGACCCGGCGTCCTGTCGACCGTTGACATGTTACATCAGCGTGATTATCAGCGTCTGAGCTGCGTTGGCAGGTCTAGAGTCCACAAGGTGTTCACTACGTGCCCAAGAACAGGAATCAGACTTGTGAACCTGCTGTGTCACTAATGACTCTGATGACTAATGACTAATAGCTCTGATGACTCTAATAACTCTGATGACTCTAATAACTCTGATGACTCTAATGACTCTGATGACTAATGACTAATAGCTCTGATGACTCTAATGACTCTAATGACTCTAATGACTCTGATGACTCTGATGACTAATGACTAATAGCTCTGATGACTCTAATGACTCTGATGACTAATGACTAATAGCTCTGATGACTCTAATGACTCTAATGACTCTGACTCTGTGTCGCAGCTCTGGATCGAGTCCTCTGCAGGAAGCGCTCCTTCAGCTCCCGAGAAGAAAGAGACAGACTTTTTTGCAGAACTTACACAGGTGTGTGTTTGCAGCCATCTTCAATAAATAAGTTTGGGATCAATAAATGTCAGCCACATATCGGGGAATATCTTTGTGTTTTATTATTTTAGCTTTAGTGGATTATTTGAGGCCCTTTTGTAAATATTTGGCAAAGTCTGGCCAAATAGTTTTTTTATATAAACACATAAAATGTCCCTTTTTAAAAAATATAATTATCAAACATCTGAAACTAAACTTATTTGTAGTATCAGAAAATATAAACAACAGCGTTAATACGACAAAATCATATTAAAAGTGAGACTAAAATATGTCAAAATGTTGGCAAGAAAATTGATTATAGAGGACTAAAATCTCCATTAAATGAAGTGGTGTTTGTGGTGTTAAAGTCTGCATTAATAACATACTGTCGACATTATCAGCTGATGTATTTTGTGATCGATATATCTGTGATGCTGCTGGACCTGAAATATAAAATGTCGACCTGGCTTAATTATAAATATAAATATCTTGGATTTGTTTTTGCTCCGTTGTCAGACTGCGGATGACTGGAGCGTGGCACCGCCCACCGGGCCGGAGCACAACGGAGCCTCCGTCACCTCGCAGCTGACGGACGCCACAGCCAAAGGCCAGGACGACACCCGTCAGTAGAGCACGCCCCCACCTTCTCTGATTCACACATTTTAAAGAGTCCGCTGTGTTTTTACAACGGGAAGCGCTTAAAAACGGAGCGTCGGCTCTGACTCTAGATGAGTCGACGAGAATAAAGGGACTGTTTTGTGCTGCTGTTTGCAGAGCTGGAGGAAGGACCGAGCATCGAGGGTCTGAGCTCGTCGCCCAAAGCCTCCTTCGGTGAGCCCGACTCGGCCTCTGAGAGTGAAGTCTCACGCAGAGCTGTCAAACGCATTCTCCTCTCGTGTGTGTGTGTGTGTGTGTGTGTGTGTGTGTGTGTGTGTGTGTGTGTGTGTGTGTGTGTGTGTGTGTGTGTGTGTGTGTGTGTGCGCCTGACAATTGTCTTCCTGATTAATTATGCGTACATTATATTGCTTCACTAAAAAGGTGAGAAGGAAAAAAAAAACATCAAGTGCAAGAAATAGGAACATTAAAAAACAGAAAGAATGAAAATCAAAGAGATCTCAATAATTAATCCAAACATTTCTGACCTGTCGGTTACTTTATGGTTCATGTATTAATTTAACATTCTAACCAACTGAACAGGAAATAGAATAAAAGGCTTTTATAACACAAAACATTAATGGATAAATGGAGCGCCGCAGTAAAAGGAAGCTTCTTGAGGAAAGTGAAGTCGTCGTCTCTCTGAAGCCGAATGAACCAAAACGTCTTTATTGCTCGTTACTTTTCATGAATCGATTGATCGTTTGAATAACGAGGGAGTATTTTCATCTTGTGCACCCTTTACTTTATTTATTTTTACTGCATTTAATGCTTTTTAAAAAAAAATATTTGATCACTATGATTTAATGTGTAAATATATATTTATTTATTTATTTTCTATCATTTTTTTTATTGACTTTTATTTTTCTGTCTGTACTCAATTGATTGGAGGAGAACAGGATGATGTTAGCTGTGTTTCCTTACTCTAAACGTTATAAGCCAGTACATGAAGGGCCCGGGGCCGTGACACGGCTTGTTGATGAAAAGCTTGACTTTGATGTTAAATCGGCTCCTTCTGTGTTTTGGACTGCGGTCGTGACGGGTTTGTCCCGTCGCGTAGACGACTCCATGCGTCTGTCAGCGCAGGACGGACGGACGCCTCCAGGTGACTAGCTGCTGTTCCGCATGGCCGCGACGCCTCTTCAGCCGCCTCCCGCTCTGCGCTTTCAGAATAGAACCCCAAATAACCCGTTTGTGGTGAAGCTGTGATCGTTGCTGTCTCTGTGTCGGCTGTAAAAACACAAAGCTTGTCAGAGACAGATCCCGGGTCGTGTGGGAAGAGGAGAGGTATTGTGGCGCAGGTGATCATTATAACGCTCCTAGAATGTCAGGTGACAAGCGCTGGCGTTGTGATGTCATAACACACAAATAAAAAGCTTCAAAGGACTCTAACAACAGCCTGGTGTCTCCGAGCGAATAGTTTCCTGAAGGATCTGTTCCTCACAGCTTGAATACCTCTGAGTGACTAACGCCTCGGCTACGAGAGCTTAACGGCTTTTTACTGTCTCGCTGGATTGATTTAGTGAAACCCTCCAATGAGAAGCTGGTGTTCCCACGCGTCCTGGAAGACGAGAGGAGAAGTCAGACGTCCTGGAAAACTTCCAACATTCAACAGTTTCCTTTAGCTGGGAACGAACTGCTCGTTACTACTATTAACATTCAATTGGTGGTTTAGAGACAGGAGTATTTATGTGTATACATGCAGGTTACAACTCACCAAAACTCTGAATGATGTATTACATCATCCAAATATAGATATCACTGCTGGCTGGGAACTGGTTTATTATTCTGGTATCCGTTTGTCATCATTTCTCAGCACGTTAGATAAGTTATATATTTGTACTGCTCGCCTTGTTAGATCAGACCTCCAGGAGAGGAACGCATTAGTCCTACCAGCTACATCCTCACTGAGAAATGATCTTTAGACGAGCAGAAACCCATAACAAGCCACAGCTCTCCTCTGGTGTCGGCCTCATGTTCTGAGCGGTGGTTTACTTCTTGCTTGGGTCCCAGAGTCGGTCTCGGTTCACCTTCTCGGCCAAATGAAGGCTAGAAAGTGAAACTTGTTTTTAATCCGGTTTCCTCCTGCGTTTCAGACGTGAAGCCCTCCATCATCGGCAAGAAGAAGCCCATGACCGCCAAAAAAGGGGTGAGTCACATTCCCACCAGACCACGACCTTTGTGTTTGAGCAGCCGCCACTTTGACCTTTGAACCTGTGCCTTTTTGACTCCACGCAGCTGGGGGCCAAGAAAGGCCTCGGGGCCCAGAAGGTGAGCAGCAAGAGCTTCTCCGAGGTGGAGAAGCAGGCGCAGGTGGCCGAGAAGATGCGGGAGGAGCAGGTCGCCGAGGCCAAGAAACAAGCCGAGGAGTCCATGTGAGGCCGAGCTCTTCTTCTCTCTTCTTCTCTCTTCTTCTCTCTTCTTCTCTCTTCTTCGCTCTTCTTCTCTCTTCTTCGCTCTTCTTCTCTCTTCTTCTCTCTTCTTCTCTCTTCTTCTCTCTTCTTCTCTCTCGTGCACGTCTCCGTCGTTACGAACTCCCCTTCTGACTCGTGCTGTCTCTTGCAGCGTGGCCTCCATGCGCCTGGCTTACAAAGAGCTGGAGATCGACAGGAAGATGGAGGAGAAGAAGATCCAGAGCCTGGAGGGCAAGAAGAGGGAGCAGGCCGAGAGGCTGGGGATGGGCTTCGGCAACAGGAGGTAACGTCCCCTGGGGGCCCCTCTGCAGACGAGCCGCTCTCGCCGTCCTCCGCGGCGCTTTGATTCCCCCTCTGAACGTGTGCGTCCCGTTTCAGCGCCGTGTCCCACTCCGTGATGTCGGAGATGCAGGTGATCGAGCAGGAGACTCCCGTGGGAGCCAAGTCCTCCTCCCGCTCCAAACTGGACCTGTTTGACGAGCCGGGTTTCACCTCCGGGCCCCCGAAGTACGTAAGGCGCCTCTAAGGACCGCTGCTTATTCATCCACCAGAGTTATGAAGCTGTTATATGTAACATTTCCAATGTTGTTGTGGGTGGCGTCTGATCAGAAACTGACTTTTTATCCCGTTTTAAGCCTCGTGTTTCAGATGCACTTTTTAGATCTTGGAGTTTTTTTTTTTAACTGGATGAATGATTTTAGCCGTCAGACGTCTGGATCTTAAGTTATCGGACAGACGAGCTGAGCTAACGTTAGCATCGGCTCGTCTCTCGGCTGCTCCGGGACGTCCTGCGTCCCCCGAACAGCGTCGGAGAAACACAGATTTCTACCGTGAAGCTGCTTCATTCAGAGTTTTAATGAGAGGAGACCTCTAGTAAACTGAAGGGATCCTAATGACCGCAACGAAGGACAACAACTCCCACAATCCCTTGCTCTTCTGTTATTGCCTCGACAGAGAACACGTTATAGTGTGCGTTTTTAAATCTTTGATTGTGTGCGTCGACCACAGGAAGAGTTGACCAGGACTCCGGTACTGAGCCACTGTGTTTGATGTTCCAGGTATAAGGACAACCCGTTCACCGTGGGGGACAGCTTCGGGTCCCGGTGGGACACCGAGGGAGGGACCGCCTCCTTCACCACCTCCTGGGCTCTGGAGAAAGAGGACCCCAAAGAGGAGGTCACCATCTCCAGTATCCAGCCGATTGGAGAGAGGTAGCTACACGCTGTCCTCTGTGTTTGAGATGGTAACCGATGGTAACCGGTGGTAACCGGTGGTAACGGGTGCAGCTCTGACGTGTGCTCGTGGTTTTGATCCAGACTCCCCAGCAGGAGGAAAGCCGACGTCTCGGCTCCGGTCTCCGAGTCCAGCGAGGCCCGGCAGAAGTTCGCCAACGCCAAGGCCATCTCCTCAGACATGTTCTTCGGTCGGGAGAGCAGCGCAGAGGTGAGCACTGCTCCACGAGGAGCTCCACATCTAAAGGACTCAGAGGGTTCTATCAGATTTAGTTTTTATACTTCCTCTATCAAATGTTTCTAAAGAGGCTTAAATGGCCATTTAATAGCTGTTTTGAAATTGCTCTCCCCGTGTGGTGTTCATATTTTATTACATTTATAGTTCAGTAGTTTCAGAAAATGAAAGAGAAGGAAACTCTTTATTTATTCTCCTTTTAACATATTTTTCTTGTTAAATACTGAAAACACACACACACGTGTTTTTGGTCTTTTTTTGTTGCTAATGTATTGTTATTATATATCTCGTTAAAAAACCTTGTCATATTATTCATCTGTTGTTTTTGTGTATTTTGTTTTAATTGTCCAAATGAACTAAACTGCACAAGAGTTCAGAATAATAACTGAACTCTCGTACAGCTGAGATTATACATTAACACGTCGTCCTCTTGGTAACTCCAGTAAGTTGTTTATTAGTAAACTTAACGTTAGTTTGCTCCTCTCAGTACGATGCAAAGACCCGACTGGAGACCATGTCTGGGAGCACCTCCATCAGCTCAGCCGACCTGTTCGGGGAGGGAGGCGACCACAAAGGTACCGCCTGCTTCTTTGGCTGTTTGCTGGCATTAACCTTTGAACCCCATGAAAAGACTTTACACATTAAAGCTCAGTCATTTTCTAAAACCAAACAGGAGGGAATAGTGCGTTTTGTTGGGGACTATTTTCAGCGGCGGATGAATCCACATTTGGTGCTCGAGTGTTTGTGGGACTCAAAATAAACTGGTGTGAAGAAAAATGTAGCGTATTTGCACCCTTATCATCCAACTTATCCCTCAGTCTCCCCAGAGGAACGATTACATGTCTTCTCGTTGATTCCCTTCACACACACTACCTTCTGCTCAATGTCCCCTCGTCCCCTCAGGCAGGGCCCCGGGCTTCGACAGCGTGCTCCCCTCCGGCCCCGACATCGCACAATTCAAACAGGGAGTGAAGACTGTAGCGGGCAAGATGGCCGTGCTGGCCAACGGCGTCATGAATACGATCCAGGTGAGCCGACGCCCTGAGAGGCGTGTTTGTACGAGGTTCTGTTCACTACAGTCATGTTCTGCTGTGGTCGTATTCAGACTCTAAAAGAATCTACATGAGTTTTAGTATAGTGTCACCTCTACCTGGATGTCAGAGGACTGAAGCGGTTCTCCGTTCTCTCTTCAAACACGCCCGACTCCATTCATAGAATAGTGATTTTATCTCTCAGAACTCAGGAGCTGATTTTATCTGTTAGTTTTATGTTGTTGTGACTTTGGTGAATCCAAACCAACCCTTAAAATACCAAAGTTACACAATAACAAACTGACTGACGGAGGCAGCGATAAACCAGCTGCTCCTGTTAGAATTCCTGTTTTTGTGAATGTGGTCAGGTGACTTTGAAGAGAGCAAAGACAACAACAGCTTCAGTTCCGTCAGGAAGCTTAAAACTTAAGCCGATAAAGATTATTTTAGGTGTCTGACTCCGTAGAAGAAGCTCACTACCAAACCTCACTACTGTCCCTTTAAACAGAGTTGTTTGACATTGTCGGAACCGGGGAAATGATTCAACGTTTGCTCATGTTGTTGTTGTTTTCTCAGGATCGCTACGGCTCCTACTGATTGGCTGAGACCCCCTGGCGAGCCGACGGGCCTCCCGCCCGCCCGAGGAGACGAGAGAGAGAGACGGGACGCAGGAAGGATTGCATGAGGAAACTGAAACCGTCCTCCTCTAGAGACAATGTCACGGGAGTGAGACAGTATTTTCTTCTCGTTTTATTTTCATAAAGGAAAAACATCGAAGGGTGTATTTTTTTTTTTTTCTTCCTAAAAGCGAGTTATTTTGGTCTTTAGTTTTCAAAAATGACGTCCGAGTTAAATTCTACTACATTTTATTCCTTATACATAAATCAAAGTGTTTCTGATTCATAGTATCAAATGTCTTCTTTTTTTTTGTGATATTAAAAGAAAAGTGCAGGATATATTTTCAACGTTAATTTGAACAAGAATACAGATTTTTTTGCATTTAGTGTTCGACTCACGTTGTGTAGAGTTTGTTTGTTTTCTATTCATCGACATGTCTGTGAGCTGGAGATATGAGATATGGGTGAAAGTATATATTGTAAAAATGGTGGAGCACCAGCGAGCTGCTCTGGTTATTTATTATCTATGTTTTTAAAAACTAGTGAAACCCAGTCGTCCTGAACCCGCTGTGGTCCGACAAATATGAGACGCAGAGATTTAAAGCTTTTTAAATTAAACGTCTAAAAAAGGCCATTTGAAGTCCCGGCTCCTGGAACTAAATCTCCTCTGTACCTCAACACCGCCTTCTTTCCTCTCTCGGCAGTTTAACCTTTTATTTTGAAAGGCTGACCGTCTTCAGTTTACACTTTTATCTGTTTGGTTAAAGATAGTTTAAGATAAAATGTAACTTCAGAGCCGGGCGGCATGCGAGTGGTTTATCCGTGATAGAAGTCTGACTTCTTGGTGGGGGCGTGACCTCAAACCCACGGCGTCCTCGCCTCCGTGTTCCTGGCAGAACCGACAGTTTGTGTCCTTCCACAGCTCGTAGTGTTCTCTTAGCGTGGCCGTGTCCCCCCCCCCCCCCTCCGTGATAAAACCCCTCCAAAAACAGACACAAGAAAAGAAACACGAACTGAAAGGATGAAACATTCAACTATTTATTTGTAGGCTACGAACAGGAAACGTATTCAGTATGTTAATAAAGATTTGGGAAACCTCCCGGCTTGTTCTCGTCATTGACTCCAAACCCGTCTGTTTCCACTGCCGTCGCACGGAAAACTCTCCCAGCGAGAACTGGAGGCCCTGAACTCCAACTTGAAGTTCAGGGCCTGAAGTGTAACTTCAGGGAGAGTGGGGTGGGGGGGGTGGGGGGGGTGGAATGGAATGGATGGAGCGGTGACAGCGCTCAGAAAAATAGACTGCTGCAAATCAATGCAAGTAGGTAATGGGACAGAATCATGAACTCAGGAATTTAGGTTCCCTGACGTCTGGCGCTCGAGGCAAGCGTGTTTTTACAGTCACACGGTAGGAAAAATAGGTTTGCTTGTATTTTCTGAAATTACCTTTCTCTGTTACTAAATATAAAAAGTGCTCGCTGTCGGTCAGAAGTGGGAATCAGTTCCACGTCTCGGCCCCTCAGCGGCTCTTCTCCTCGTCGGCTTCATCGGACGAGGAGCGCCTTCCTGCAGGTTCCTACCCCCAGGTTCCTTCCTGCAGGTTCCTACCCCCAGGTGTAGAAGTAGATCTTCTGCCAGGTGGGGAGGTAATCTATCAGAGGACCTGCACATAATAAATTATTTATTATTACCAAACATGCTGCTCCCAGTCAGCTCTGATTCAGATTAAAACTCAAAAACATTTATTTTACACTTACGCCTCCAGACATTGTGTTGGAGGTTCTGGGTGGTAAATATCTCCAGATAATAAATATAATTATTCTGTTGGGTCAAATATTTATATTCAAAGCTCAATCAAGAACTAATCTAAGAAATTTTGTTTTGGGGGAAAATAAATAAGAGCGACAAACTGACAAAGAAGCACAACATTAAAATATTTTCCCTGTAAAAGATAATAACTGCTTATTGAAGTGACGAATATTTCCTATTAGGCGTCGTGTATCAGTACTTACGAGCCACGAGGCCGATTCCTGGAACGTGATCGGCCAGAAGTCTGAGCAGGAAGAGAATCTTTTCCCTGCAGATCAACAAACAAACCGTCACAACAAGAGCCTTTTTCTGCTGTTTGAACAAATGCTTTAAAAAGCATTAATTCTGGCAAAACTCACTTTTCATTTATTAATTGCATTCGATAATAATAATTAATTCTTTCTGAACAGCTGCTTCTAAAACGTGAAGATTTGACTCTTTTCTCTTTTTCATATTGGTGTCAATTGAATATCTCGGATGTGAATTGCACAAATTGAAAGCCGACATTTTACAGACCAAAAGAATCCATTGATTAACGGTACAGTCGAGTGATGAGTCGTCGATGAGGCTTCTCTCCTCCTCAGACACTTACTCAGAGTATGTGTCGTAGAAGGGGGACCGGAGGAGGTAGTACAGCAGGAGGAAGGTCCTCCTCCTCATCTCCGTCTTCTCCCATCGATTCAGGAATTTTCCGTCACTGAGGACAGCGAAACTAAAGAGAGGAGGACGAACAACTGTGACACGCCGTGATTAATAGTGACGGTGATCTTTGTGTTTCCACAAGTATTACTGAGGTTCCTAATTATTAATTATCTGGGAAACAGGAGGGAAAAAAGTGTTTTAATTAGTGTTTGTTGTTGTAGTACCTATTATTGGCCACATGAGGCTGAAGTGCACCGAGAGAGGTGCATTTTAATTTCTCCTTGCAATATAGACAAGTTACATATTTTGTCTCAGTACTGTTGTGGTTTTATTTCGGCTATAAATGTATTTTAATCAGCTCTAACCTGTCGTCAGGAAATATATATATATATATATATATACACACACACATATACATATATATATATATATATATATATATATATATATATATATATATATATATATATATATATATATACACACACACACACATATACATATATATATATATATATACACACACACACACACACATATATATATATATATACACACATACATACATACATACATACATACATACATACATAATAATAATAATTGGTATCCTCCATGTACTGTTAACTAGATGAAGATCTGATGATTTGTAATTAGATGAATGAGGATTAACGTTGTAAAGGCGGAGCTTGCAGACCTGGAGAGTTCGAGGACTCCAGAGATGAGCCACGGCTTCCAGGAGTGTTTCCCACAGAGTCCGAGGCAGAGTACTGCAGTCAGGGGGGTTCACTTTCAGGAAAAACTACCTCATGAAAGTACTTTGTGTACTTAGTCGTGTAGTTAGTACTTTAGTGTCAATGATGAAGCTTTCATTCTTTCTCGGTTAAATAACTGTTTTTGGCTTCAGGTAATTCTATTTTTGGGTAATCTGTGTAAATGTGGACATAAATAGCTCCTACGTCTATCTCCTCACACGGGTGACCTTACAGTTACAGTCTGCCATCTAGAGGGCAACACGACTACTGCAGGACCACTTCACAATCCTCAGACGCCTCAACAAACAATGTGGCGCTACAGCAGTCGTCATTAAAAATAACAATAAACTTAATTTCTACGGCACCATTCCATAAAACCAGGACAACAACTGTAAAAACTACTTCTCAAAAACAAAGCAAAAAAAGGTATTTCTTAAGGTTTTACGTCCACAGAATAAAGAACCCTGAAGTGTTTATTACTGAACGAGATGCTTTCTGTTCTGGTTCATCAGATTGAAACTGTTGTAATTGTTTTTAAGAACTTATTCCGATGAAATATGATGCTTTAGGATCAATTTCATTTTGGTTCAACAGCACTGCTGCTTTGCCCGAGAAAAGAATTTGGATGACGTCAGAGATGTGAAAACATATAAATATATGTATGAAACAGATAAAGAGGTGAGAGGCTGTAAGTCCTCTGTCTGAGGGAAGGATACGGTGAACGAGTGGCCGTCCGATGTACACAGACTCGGCGAGAGTCTCCCGGAGCCCCAGCGGCGTTGGTTTGCTGAGGAGCTTCTCCCCACTTAAACTGCTCCTCTTCTTCTGGCTCGGTGCTCCCCACAGCCGGGCCTGCAGGGAGGGAGCTGGGACCGGACGGAGGCGAGAGGAGGGGGACAAGTTCACCACAAGAACAGGTGACAGAAAGTCTTATACCGTTGCCTATTATCTTTATATTTATTTAATCTATTTATTTAATTAATTTAAATTTAATACTTTTTTTTTTATTTAATCTATTTTTATTTAATTTAATCTATTTTTGTATTTCATTTTTATTTTATTTAATAAAAATATTTTTAGTTTAATTTAAAAAAAGAAAAGAAAATTGGGGCAGAAAGCTGAAGCTTCACTTCTTCTCTGTGGCTTCAAATTTCAAATCATGTTTTTTTGGCCAAACGTCAAACCTTGACTTCACATGTTTTCCTTCAGGAGGAAAAGGAAGATTAGAGATCAGCAAGTGAGCAGGTCTGTGACCTCGTGTGGATTTGACCTTTAAGTGTGTAAAAGTTGATGTTTGACGGTTATTAATAAGTTACCTTTTGAGTAAAAGAGATAAAAGATTAAAGAAACTGACTCAGGCAGGATTAGTGATTTGATGTTTTTTGAGGGATGACAGAACCTCAGGTAAACTCATGAAAACACTGTTCATAACAACATTTAAAGCAGCATTTTGCATTCTGACCACTCAGTCACTCAGATTCTTAATAAGCTTAATAATTAAACGTAGATATTAACGAGTCTCACCGCTGCCCAGGGGCCTGATGACCCGTCCCGACCTCTGACCCACAAAGCAGGCGTCCTCTTGCTGCTCCCCGTTGCCCTCGTCTGTTGATAAGAGGAAAGAAAACACACGATAATATCATTCCCTTCACACACACACACACATATATATGTAAATATATTTAAAATATATTTATGTATAAATATATTTATAATATCTAATATTATATAATATTATATTATATTATATATATATATATATATATATTATATGTATAAATATTATATTTATATAAGCGACTCCTTTCATGTTACGCTGTTGATGTAAAACATATTGATAAAAGCAGCTTTAATTAATCCAACACCGAAACAGTTGTTACCTGAAGGTTAATATTTAACAGATTATGTCAGAAGTGTCAATAACTGGTTTTGAGTCAACATGATCAACAAACTGTGTTTCAGTAAATTACTAAGAGTCTCCCGCAGAGGTCATCTACTAAACTCTGAGCGGACACTGTGGGGAAATAAATTTAATGAATTAATTAAGTCAGCGTTTAATATTTTCATTTTTACTTAAAATGAATGTTATTTCTATTATTCTGTATCTGTGAGAGTAGATTCATACTGAAAACTAGACACGTAACTAGAAAATGCATCTTCTGTGTCTCTGTGAGGCCCCATCGTCTCTGTCTCTGTGAGGCCCCATCGTCTCCGTCTCTGTGGGACCCCATCGTCTCTGTCTCTGTGGGGCCCCATCGTCTCTGTCTCTGTGAGGCCCCATCGTCTCTGTCTCTGTGGGGCCTCATCGCCTCTGTCTCTTTGGGGCCCCATCGTCTCCGTCTCTGTGAGGCCCCATCGTCTCCGTCTCTGTGGGGCCCCATCGTCTCTGTTTCTGTGGGACCCCATCGTCTCCGTCTCTGTGGGGCCCCATCGTCTCCGTCTCTGTGAGGCCCCATCGTCTCCGTCTCTGTGGGGCCCCATCTTCTCTGTCTCTGTGAGGCCCCATCGTCTCTGTCTCTGTGGGGCCCCATCGTCTCTGTGAGGCCCCATCGTCTCTGTCTCTGTGAGGCCCCATCTTCTCTGTCTCTGTGGAGCCCCATGGTCTCTGTGAGGCCCCATGGTCTCTGTCTCTGTGGGGCCCCATCGTCTCTGTGAGGCCCCATCGTCTCTGTCTCTGTGGGGCCCCATCGTCTCTGTCTCTGTGGGGCCCCATCGTCTCTGTCTCTGTGGGGCCTCATCGCCTCTGTCTCTTTGGGGCCCCATCGTCTCTGTGAGGCCCCATCGTCTCTGTCTCTGTGGGGCCCCATCGTCTCTGTGAGGCCCCATCGTCTCTGTCTCTGTGGGGCCCCATCGTCTCTCTTTCTGTGGGGCCCCATCGTCTCTGTGAGGCCCCATCGTCTCTGTCTCTGTGAGGCCCCATCTTCTGTCTCTGTGGGGCCCCATCTTCTCTGTCTCTGTGAGGCCCCATGGTCTCTGTCTCTGTGGGGCCCCATCGTCTCTGTGAGGCCCCATCGTCTCTGTCTCTGTGAGGCCCCATCGTCTCTGTCTCTGTGGGGCCCCATCGTCTCTGTGAGCGGTGATTTGAGCTAAAGGCTAACGTGCTAATGTGCGTTTAGAGTCTGAATCGCATCTCAGACTGTGGGAGGAAGAGGAGAGAGCAGCGAGCGGGAGGAAGAGGAGAGAGCAGCGAGCGGGAGGAAGAGGAGGAAGAGGAGAGAGCAGCGAGCGGGAGGAAGAGGAGGAAGAGGAGAGAGCAGCGAGCGGGAGGAAGAGGAGGAAGAGGAGAGAGCAGCGAGCGGGAGGAAGAGGAGAACCGACCTTCAACGACGAACTCCGCTCCTCTGTCCAGGGGGATGATGGGAGGCGACGTCTGGATGCCAGATTTGTACCACAGAAGAAGAACGAGGCGAAAGATTGACCTGGAGATGAACGTGAGAAGATCTGGTCAGAGACGACAGAGATGAAGCTTTAAATATTCATACGATCATAAAGGTTATAACACAGTATTACACATAAAACATCATATGGAGTTTCTATTAAACTTTACCTTCTAAAACTAATTACACACACATGAATAATATCAAATAAAGCTCACATTAAACTGGTGTACGCTCTTGAATTAAATATTTATTAAAATACATGGCCAGAAGTATGTGGACTTCCAGGATGTGACATAATGAACCCTTAAGGGGTTGGATGAGGGCTGAGGTCAGAGGTCACGCTGTTCCACACCAAACTGGGGAATCCATTTATTTATCTATTGAGCTGTTTTTGTGCACGAGGACCGTCATTTTGAAACCGGAGGGAATCAAACCGTTGACCCAGAGTTGGAAGAACACTGTCGTCTCGTCCAGTGGTTCTCAAATGGGGGTACGTGAGCTTTTTAAAAAATATATTTAAAATTAGCATTCATTCAAAAATACTTTAAAAAGATTATTTAATAAATATTCAATAAATAATAATAATTCATTTTAAATAAAGTCAAATTGAGAAACAACAAAAAGTTGAGCTCAGGATTTAAAAAAATTCTACAAAAATTAAAGTTCCAGTTGAATTTTCTAAATAATAATACAAATTATTAATAATAATAATAATAATAATAATAATAATAAATAATCTAAAATAAAATCCCAAGAGGGGACGACGGCGTACTTAAAAACCTGCACGAGTCCGATCACCAGCCAGCGGCCGAGGTCGCCCCACAGCTTGCAGGCTCCCATCTCCAGGAAAACCTCCACGTGCTCCAACACGGAGAGCCAGGTGAGGAGCCTCTGCTGAGAGAGAGACTGGGAACAAAGCAGCAACACCGGTCAGCGCCCGGCACACGACGACCAGCCGGGATTATTATGGTCTGTATCTGAATGCCGCTGTGAGGCAATAAATCTAAATCTACTTGTGTTTGATTTGTTTCAATAAAAAAAGAATCTTGATGCAACGCTTATTCTTTAGTTTTTCTGGCTATACGGTGGAGACGGAGACACGCTTTTATTTCCCCGTGAATGTGATGCGATGTGATTGGCAGTCTGTGTAGCAGCGCTCACCGCGGGGAAGGAGCATCGCAGCCCTCTGCGCAGGATGCTGTCGTTGAAGAGCACCAGGAGGTTGGAGGCCGAGTACACTGAAGAAGAGACGAGAGCTCGTCAGGACACGCGTCCGTCGGGTTTCCTTCATCGAATAATCAGATTTCTTTGAAGCTTATCTTGTAAGATAACTGTCGTTGAAACAGCAGGTTTATTGACCCTCGACTTTTACTCACCCAGTTCAGATATTTCATGGGAATCTGCAAATCTTCCTGCAAGATAAGATTCAGAATCAGCTTTATTGGCCAAGTGTGTGTCCACATATAAGGAATTTAACTTGCTTTCAATGTACTTAAACAGAAATAAACACAACAGCTAAGAACTCAGAAAACAAAGCAGGACACAACAAGGTAAATAACTATTATTTCCACAAGTATGTGAAAAAACCGCAAGGGTGTATATATAAATATATATTTAGTTCTTAGCTGTTGTGTTTATTTCTGTGCAAGTACATTGAAAGCAATGCAAAGCATGTTAAATAAAATGTTTATATACATGTTGTCATTCACTATGTGCTTAAAACATTAAAACAAGCAGTTAATGTAATAGTATATTATTAAATGAATATAATAATAATACATTTATAATAATAACATTATAACATTATAATAATATAATAATAAAATATATATTAATATAATAATAATAACATTATATAATAATAATAACATTATATAATAATAATAATAATAACATCATGAATAAACCCATCTGACCTGCGATCAGGTAGGAGAGGGTGCGCACGGTGCTCTCCAGCTGCGCGGTGGCGGCCGGGTTCCTCCTCACGTACTCGGTGTACCGCTCATAGACACGGGCCACTTTATCCACGTGCTCCTTAATGTTCGACATCTCCGCGTTAAATCACCGCGCACCGCAGAATAAGCTCTTCATTTAGCCGCTAAGTGCACGAATACAGCCGCTGCGTGCAAGAGTTGGTGAGTTTTACGAGTACTTCCGAAACTTCCGTGTTGACGGTCCGTCCGTTATTAACGTCCCCCGCGTTCTCAGGCTGGAGCACTTTGGTTCCGGTCCCCAGCGCTTATAGTTAGTCTTCTTCTTCCGGACACGTTATTGTTGCATCAGCATCCTCCAACCATCCAGCGCTGTGACCATGTCGACCTCCGTGGAGCCAAGTACGTAAATAATGTCTGTTTTCCTCCTCGTGAGAGACTCTTTAGCCGGGATCAGCCCGACGTGACACGGATTCACGGGCTGTCACGGCGAGCTAAGAGCAGCTAGCCGCGTTAGCTAAAGGTAACGCCGGTCCGTCACGACGAACCCCCTTTAGAAACCTCACCATTTAGACCCGCAGGTGAAGGAGGGGATGCGGCGCAGAGACCCGCAGCTGGACTGATACTATGCCGACAGATGTTGTGCATTTAGAGGAGGCCTTTCTTTAGTTCGGGGCACAGTTTCCAGATGGCAGTGTTTTATTTAATAAAAGTTATTGGGGTTTTAATTGGTGCAGGGTTTTGAATGGGGTTTGGTTTGGAGTGTTCTGCAACATACATAGAAAATAGGATAGAATTATAAGAAAAATGCGCAATATATAGAAAAATAGGATAGAATAGAATAAGAAAAATGCGTAATATATAGAATAATAAGAAAAATGCACAATATATACAAAAATAGGATAGAATGATAAGAAAAATGCACAATATATACAAAAAATAGAATAGAATAATAAGAAAAATGCACAATATATAGAAAAATAGGATAGAATAGAATAAGAAAAATGCGTAATATATAGAATAATAAGAAAAATGCACAATATATACAAAAATAGGATAGAATGATAAGAAAAATGCACAATATATACAAAAAATAGAATAGAATAATAAGAAAAATGCACAATATATAGAAAAATAGGATAGAATAGAATAAGAAAAATGCGTAATATATAGAATAATAAGAAAAATGCACAATATATACAAAAATAGGATAGAATGATAAGAAAAATGCACAATATATACAAAAAATAGAATAGAATAATAAGAAAAATGCACAATATATTGAAAAAAAATAGGATAAAATAATAAGAAAAATGCACATAAATTAGTTCTAGCTAAACATTTAAGTAATTTGTGTTTAACATAACCACGGTCGACCTCGGTCGACTGCGGATTTATTTCCAGAAAACGATCAAAATAAATATTATTGATATCGTTGATTGTTTATTTCTTAATATGCTTGATCTTTGCAAAGTTGCATCATCCAGTTTGATCCGTTTAGTTTCTGTTTGACAAGTCGGGTGCATTTTATTTAAGGTTCCAGTACCAAAGATCACTTGTATTATTATAATTCATTTAATAATTATTCTTATTTGTATTAATAATCTACGTTTACTTGTTAATTTGTGTTTGTTTTTACAGTTGCATCATCTGTTTTGTTGGACAATTTCACTTTGTTTCACTCATTTCTAAATACATTTTATTATATATACGGTATTTTTCAAGTACCTAAGACCCTTTTGGAATCATTTGTAATATTATTATTATTATTATTATTTTAACAAGCAGTACTTTTATTATTATTATTGTTCATAGGATGATGATGATTATCATTATTGTTGTTATTATTAGTATTAAAGCCATAATAATTGATCTTTGCAAAGTTGCATCATCCAGTTTGATCCGTTTAGTTTCTGTTTGACAAGTCGGGTGCATTTTATTTAAGGTTCCAGTACCAAAGATCACTTGTATTATTATAATTCATTTAATAATTATTCTTATTTGTATTAATAATCTACGTTTACTTGTTAATTTGTGTTTGTTTTTACAGTTGCATCATCTGTTTTGTTGGACAATTTCACTTTGTTTCACTCATTTCTAAATACATTTTATTATATATACGGTATTTTTCAAGTACCTAAGACCCTTTTGGAATCATTTGTAATATTATTATTATTATTATTATTATTTTAACAAGCAGTACTTTTATTATTATTATTGTTCATAGGATGATGATGATTATCATTATTGTTGTTATTATTAGTATTAAAGCCATAATAATTGATCTTTGCAAAGTTGCATCATCCAGTTTGATCCGTTTAGTTTCTGTTTGACAAGTCGGGTGCATTTTATTTAAGGTTCCAGTACCAAAGATCACTTGTATTATTATAATTCATTTAATAATTATTCTTATTTGTATTAATAATCTACGTTTACTTGTTAATTTGTGTTTGTTTTTACAGTTGCATCATCTGTTTTGTTGGACAATTTCACTTTGTTTCACTCATTTCTAAATACATTTTATTATATATACGGTATTTTTCAAGTACCTAAGACCCTTTTGGAATCATTTGTAATATTATTATTATTATTATTATTATTTTAACAAGCAGTACTTTTATTATTATTATTGTTCATAGGATGATGATGATTATCATTATTGTTGTTATTATTAGTTAAAATTAAAGCCATAATAATTGATCTTTGCAAAGTTGCATCATCCAGTTTGATCCGTTTAGTTTCTGTTTGACAAGTCGGGTGCATTTTATTTAAGGTTCCAGTACCAAAGATCACTTGTTAACAAGCAGTACTTTTATTATTATTATTGTTCATAGGATGATGATGATTATCATCATTATTGTTGTTATTATTAGTATTAAAGCCATAACAATCATTTCTTTCCTCTCGAAGCTTCACTTTCTCTCTCACTTTGAATCATTTCCGGTCTGCGGTCATAAGAAAATACATTTAGGTTTCCATTTGACTTCATGCATCCGGTTCATTTCAGTTTCACTCTTAGTCATCTGCCATTTCTCGGAAATAGTGTTTTTTAACAGAACTGTTATTTCAGAGAGCAGAACTATGGAAGCCCATTTCCGCACTGTGATGAAAAAATAAAGGTCCTGTAAGTCATTATAATGAGATACAATCTCACATTTGACTTACTATCTTAGATAGTAAGTCATAATTATGAGATAGCAAGACTTAATTACGAGATAGTAAGTCTTAATTAGGCAATAGTAAGTCTTAATTACGAGATAGTAAGTCTTAATTACGAGATAGTAAGTCATAATTATGAGATAGTAAGTCTTAATTACGAGATAGTATCTCATAATTATGACTTACAGGATCTTTTTTTTTTCATCACAGTGGCCGAAATGGGCTTCCATACAGAACGGATCAAGATGAATTGATATTTTGCAACTTTTATATATTTTTTTACTTATTTATCAGCATGTTCTCTTCATTAGTTTCTCTCTTAGATCTCATAGAGTCATCCCCCCGTAGCGTCTCTGTTTCGTGAGTCCCGTCCTGTGAGAGACTCGTCTCTCGTCAGACTAATGAAACGACACTCGTATGACAGGAGAGGAGAACCATCTGTGGCTCGCTGGGAGTTTGGGTCATTTAATGTGTCGGAGTTGAGTGTAGTTTGAGTGTGGTTGCCTAGAGAGGACCCCTTGAGTGGGTCTGTGGTGCTCCTGGTGCTCCTGGTGCTCCTGGTGCTGATGGTGGTGTTTCCTCCAGCCTGGCCCGTAACCCTCTGCGAATATTTGCCCTCTTGTTTCTGCAGCCTTTGAGTTTGGCTTCTTGCTTCAGATAAATGAGGAGTCCGCGCTGGCAGCGGCCCTGAATGACTACCTAGCCCCACGCAGCTACCTGGCCGGGTTCGGCCCCTCCCAAGCCGACCAGAGGGCCTTTAGGCTCCTCCGCGGGCCCCCAGACCCGCGGCATGTCCACGCTCTGCGCTGGTACAGACATGTAGCCGCCCTGCAGCCGGACCTCCGCCCCGAGAGCAGCAGTGAGTAGACGGTCTGAGACCTGATCGAGGCCGTCTGAGGCCCCGGAAGCTGACAGCAGCTCTCGCGTGGCCCCTCCGCTAACACTGCATGAAGCCTGATGTTATTTGTTGAGTTGAGTTTCAGCGTTCGCTCCTTGAGGCAGCATGACGCACGAGGCGCTTGTAGCCGAGTTAGTTTTCCACAAACCCATAGAACTGCTTCCTGCTCGGGGACATGAAATGAGTGTGACATTTACAGGAAGTTAAATATCATTTATCTCAGGTTTCAAAAACATCTTGAATATATCAACATAATATCAAGAGTTGTTATATTTAAAGTTACTGTGAGGAACTTCTACCTGGTCCTGAACCAGTCTCAGTTTAGTCCTGATCCTCTATAGACCTCAGTGTAGTCCTGGTCCTCTATATGACCTCAGTTTAGTCCTGATCCTCTATAGACCTCAGTGTAGTCCTGATCCTCTATATGACCTCAGTGTAGTCCTGATCCTCTATATGACCTCAGTGTAGTCCTGATCCTCTATATGACCTCAGTGTAGTCCTGATCCTCTATAGACCTCAGTGTAGTCCTGGTCCTCTATATGACCTCAGTGTAGTCCTGGTCCTCTATATGACCTCAGTGTAGTCCTGGTCCTCTATATGACCTCAGTGTAGTTCTGGTCCTCTATATGACCTCAGTTTAGTCCTGATCCTCTATAGACCTCAGTGTAGTCCTGATCCTCTATAGACCTCAGTGTAGTCCTGATCCTCTATATGACCTCAGTTTAGTCCTGATCCTCTATATGACCTCAGTTTAGTCCTGATCCTCTATAGACCTCAGTGTAGTCCTGATCCTCTATAGACCTCAGTGTAGTCCTGATCCTCTATATGACCTCAGTGTAGTCCTGATCCTCTATATGACCTCAGTGTAGTCCTGATCCTCTATATGACCTCAGTGTAGTCCTGATCCTCTATAGACCTCAGTGTAGTCCTGGTCCTCTATATGACCTCAGTGTAGTCCTGGTCCTCTATATGACCTCAGTGTAGTTCTGGTCCTCTTTATGACCTCAGTGTAGTCCTGGTCCTCTATAGACCTCAGTTTAGTCCTGGCCCTCTATAGACCTCAGTTTAGTCCTGATCCTCTAACTCCGTGGTCATCAACCTTTTTTGCGCCACGGACCGGTTTTGTGTAAGACAATATTTTCACGGACCGGCCTTCAAGGTGTGGGCGATAAATATGAAGTAATAAATATGACGTAATAAATATGACATAATAAAATTATATGACCCACATAAAAACAAATATAAAGTACATAAAAAATACAACTCACCATTACGCTGAATTATCTCCACATATTATGCAGAGTGAGAATCTCCTGTAGGATGAACCGTATTTTAAGTAGGACTCCTGATGTTGTCTTTAATAAAGCTTTCTTCTTCTTGGAAGTCGTCGGCTCTTCTTCTTCTTCTGTCTCCTCATTGGTTCCCCTTTCCAGAGAAGCTCTCCAAAGACCTTTGTTTTTACTCATGTTTACTTGCTTGTGGGCTTAATGTTTGGGGTAACGTGTCACATGACCGAGACGAGCATCTTGACATATGTCAAGAGGCTCAGGCGAATTTATCCGGTAATTTTTCAAAATAAAACATCTTTCAGACCGTGATAATAAATCAAATATTTTTTTCATTCATTCTTTCTGTGCGACCCGGTACCAAGGGACCCACGGACCGGAACTGGTACCAAGGGACCCATGGACAGGAACCGGTCCGTGGGCCCGGTGGTTGGGGACCACTGCTCTATATGACCTCAGTCTAGTCCTGGTCCTCTATAGAACTCAGTCTAGTCCTGGTCCTCTATAGACCTCAGTGTAGTCCTGGTCCTCTATAGAACTCAGTCCAGTCCTGGTCCTCTATAGACCTCAGTCTAGTCCTGGTCCTCTATAGACCTCAGTCTAGTCCTGGTCCTCTATAGACCTCAGTGTAGTCCTGGTCCTCTATAGAATACAGTCCAGTCCTGGTCCTCTATAGACCTCAATCTAGTCCTGGTCCTCTATAGACCTCCATCAGTAAACAGACCACCAGAGAGAAGATGGTCTGTTTCTAGAGAGTTCTTCTTAAAGCTGGTGAAACTAGATGACATCATGCAGGAGACCCAGGACGTATTGTTGGACCCGCTGGAGGGAAGGGGGCCACGGGAGAACCAGAACCAGGACTGAGATAGGCAGACTGTCAGACCCTGCTGCAGTACAATGAGAGGTTTTCTAAAGGGACCCTGGTGCTCAGAGATACTACCACTTTAGTCCACAGGGGGCGCCAGAACCAACACAACATGAAAGTTCCTTCCAGTAACTTTAAACTGTAGCTAGCTATGCTAGCTGTTAGCGTAGCTGGGATCTGCTCCTCGATGAGGTTTTGTGAACTCTGGAAACAGAAGTAAGAGGAGGTTAAATAAAAGCCTCAGTCTGTCCCCGCTGGCTGTTTGAGGTCTGTGACCGCTCGTCTGCTTTAAAGTCCAGATCCAGTCTTTTCCTTTGAGAAGAAGATGATCCTTCACTGTGACAGAAGGACAAAACCAGTGAGATTCTTCTCTCACAGCCTGAGATGAGATTCTTCTCTTTGAGCCGCATGTTGTTGCTTTTTTAAAACGTTTTACTACAAATCTGAGTGAATAAGCAGATTAATTAAAAACCCTCTGTTTAGTCGACCTGAGGATGTTTCTCTCCTCTCAGGTGTGTTTACCTTTTACAGCTTCAGGATGAAAGAAAGTAAAACATTTAAAAACTGGAAGTTCTTGTTTGCAAATTCATGTTAGAAGTGTTTTTATTTCTTCTTCTTTCAGTGAAAGAGAAGCGGGTTCAGCCGTCCTGGTCCCCTCCAGGAGGAACAGGGGTGCCCCAACTCCACCTCTACAACAGCCTGACCAGAGCTAAGGTAGGAGGAGGAGGAGGAGGAGGAGGAGGAGGAGGAGTAAGGTGGAGAGGAGGCAGGCGGAGGAAGAGAGTGAGGTAGGGAAAAGGAGGAGGGAGGTAGGGAGGAGGAGGAAGTAAGGGAGGGAGGTGGAGGAGGGAGTTGAGGAGGAATAAGATAGGTAGGAAGTAAGGGAGGGAGGTGGAGGAGGAGTAAAGTAAGGGAGGAGGAGGAAGAGAGTGAGGTAGGGAGAAGGAGGTAGGGAGGAGGAGGAAGTAAGGGAGGGAGGAGGGAGTTGAAGAGGAGTAAGGTAGGGAGGAGGTGAATATATCCCTGTCAAAGTGATCTTCATTAAGAAAAGAAGAGAAACTTAAAACTCAAACGTGTCCTGATTTAAAATCTCAGGCTGTAAAGCCTCAGAAAGCCTCGTCTGATCTCATGTTTCTTCTTCTTCTTCTTCTTCAGTCACATGTGAACAGAGATCACATGTGAACAGAGATCACATGTGAACAGAGATCACATGTGAACAGAGATCACATGTGAACAGAGATCACATGTGAACAGAGATCACATCCAGTGTTTGTTTTGTTCTTCTTATGGATTCGTTCTGTTTCAGGAGCCGTTCGTTCCCCAGAAAGGGAACAAGGTGACGTGGTACTGCTGCGGGCCGACGGTGTACGACGCCTCTCACATGGGACACGCCAGGTACACACAATATCAGGACCACCGACTATTACTATATATATATATATATATATATATATATATATATATATTTATTATTATTATTATTATAACCCTAACCCACAGCAGAGATAATTCATCCTAACGATATCAGGACCACCCACCATTACTTCTATTGTCCATTAATATGTTGATTATTTTCTCAAGTCGTTGTTTTGTCTGTAAAATGTCAGAAAATTGGTTTAAAAAGTTGAGAAATAAATCACATTTAAGAAGCTGGAAACAGAATTTTTATGTTTTTATTGTAATAAATAATATTTTTTTGATAGTTGTCAAATAATCGATTAACTTTTAATTGTTGCAGCTCTAAAGAATATTTTCTACTCCGTCTCTTTGTGCAGATCCTACATATCTTTCGATATTCTGCGACGTGTACTGAAGGACTACTTCATGTACGACGTGTTCTACTGCATGAACATCACGGACATCGACGACAAGGTGAGAGAAGAAGGTTATTAGTTAGTTTATGATCTTTAATCAACCCCAAAACACACTGGCGGGATGGAAAAGCTTCTTTTCTCTTTTTTTCAAACAATCGCCAAAACAAAACCGTTCATCAGAGACAGAAGCTGTAAAAAAAAAACGTTGTTATCGTCAGATATTCAGCTTTCCGAAGGTCCTTGAACGCATCACGTGTGACCGACGGTTCTGTCAGAAACGAAACTTGAAATTGTGATCGTTCATCAAAAACATTTTATTCTATTCGTTTTAAAATCTCTCCACAAAGAAACCGTTTACTTTAAACAGATTCTGTAAAAATATTAAATTCTGAGCTCCTCAGAGAAACTATGATGTCATGATTGATTCATCTAAGACCAACAGTCATGTGACAACAAATCAGAGAAACTCTGACTGAACTTCAGGAAGTGAACACGGAGAGGAGAGGAGAGGGAGAGGGAGAGGGAGAGGAGAGGGAGAGGAGAGGGAGAGGGAGAGGGAGAGGAGAGGAGAGGAAGAGGAGAGGAAGAGGAGAGGGAGAGGAGGGGAGGGGATGGAAATATGGGAATAGTTAAATATATATAAAACACGTGAAGCCTCCATATTTTTTCCAGCATTATTTAAATGCTCATGTGATGTATATAAAGCTAAACAACCCAAAGGCTGAAGCATAAATCAATATTATCCCCATATATTTATATTCTAGACCCCATCTGAAACGTGTTTTGGGATAAAAAAAACAAAACATTTAAGATACAATATTATAGTTTTGATTGGTTTGTAGTTTTTATTGAAACTGGATCAGCACAGACACATATAATGAGTTCAAATGGATTCAACCATGAACATATGGATATAATATAAGAATAAATATATAAGATACTGTATATAATATAAGACTTCACCGGAGAAACATCTACATGATTATTGAGTCGTAATCTATGAGGATAATGAATCGGTGAGTATGTAGTTTAATGAAACAGCTCTGTGTTGATGTTAACAGGGTCTCTTCAGGGACTCTCCAGGGGCTGTCGCGTGTCCCTTTGTATTTATTGAACTTATTGTTGGGTGTTTCTTACTCTCAGATCATCAAACGGGCCCGGCAGAACCACCTCCTGGACCAGTACAGGGAGAAGCAGCCACAAGCAGCTCAGATCTTGCAGGATGTCCTGAGCGCCCAAGAGGTGAGACAAAGAGCTTCTAAAACGTTTACTGAAATACTAAATAAACGACTAACCTATGAAACAGCAAAATGCATGAAAAGCATAAGGATAACACGATTCACAGAGATTCACAGGCTTCGTGCTCGCGTTCCCTTTCAGCCCTTTCAGGCCAACTTGGCCACGACAACGGACCCGGACAAGAAGCAGATGCTGGAGCGGCTGGATGCCGCGGTCACGGCCGCGCTGCTGCCCCTGCAGGCGGCGATGGAGGGCAAAGCGGCCCACGGGGCCGTGCAGCCTCTGGCCCAGGTGAGATCACTCACCTGGCGGTCGCTCTGGTCACGTGACGAGGTTATCTCCTCGTGACTCTCGTCTTTTCACTTTTTAGAGAATAGCCCAAAAATACAGACTATTTCTGACAGTTGTAAAAAAAATAAAAAAAAATAATGTAAATTAATTTATCTTGCAACTTAATATTGTGGACAGAATATTCAACTTACTGTATATTTAATTCACAACACTATGGAGGTCTTTGTAGAAAAAAAAAACCCTGAGAAAGTGAAGTATTTTGATATTAACAGTTTTTTTGGAATAAACAGAAGAAGTCGCTTTTTGAATTTAGTCTCATTTGGGCTGAAATCCCATTTAATATATTAAGCCTCATACTATTTACTTTCAATGGAATGATTTATATTTCATCCGTCACAGCACATTCAAAATAAACAACACAATGTGTACTGATGGATACATTTAGTATATTGTAAACAAATATTCTGTCCACAAAATAAAGTAGTAGTCTGATAGGGACAGAACATGTTTATGAACATCAGCATTAAAGGTGTAATTATTTTTGACGTGTATGTATTTATTTATTGCTCCTCTTCTTTCTTTTTCCCCCGTATTGTTTTTTTTGTGTATTTTGGATTGTATTTTTCTAAATTATGTTGGCTTTGTTTTCTTTCTCTTTCTCCTTTTTTATTTTTTTTTAATTTAATAATGCTTATTAAGTAGAGGGGAGGACGCATGGCTTTAATTGGTTCCTGGTTTGCTCCCAGGTGCTGTTGGAGAACTCAAAGGACTTGCTGTCCGATTGGTTGGACAAGCAGTTTGGAAGTAAGGTGACAGAGAATTCGATCTTCTCCGTCCTCCCTAGTTATTGGGAGGGAGAGTACCACAAAGACATGGAGGCCCTGAACGTGAGTACACACCACAGGATCATTTTGCAAAACGTTATTCTTTTTTCTTTGGTCAGGATCCTTATTAAGTGAAGTGTTTGTTGTTGTAATTCTCATTTTGGCCACAATAGGCTGAATTGCGACACTAACCCCTTGTTTTAATAAGCGTTCATGTTTTCTTCCAGGTGAGTTTTAATATCTCCATGTACTCCAAACACACAGCACATATATATCTATCTATCTATCTATCTATCTAGATAGATAGATAGATAGATAGATAGATAGATAGATAGATAGATAGATAGATAGATAGATAGATAGATAGATAGATAGATAGATATAGATCTATATATATATATATATATATATAGAGATATAGAGATCTCTATATATAGATATCTATATATAGAGATCTCTATATCTCTATATCTATATATCTATATATATATATAGATATATAGATATCTATATATCTATATATCTATGTATATATATATATAGATATATAGATATCTATATATAGATATCTATATATATATAGATATAGATATTTATAGATATAGATCGATATATCGATCTAGATCTAGATCTAGATAGATAGATAGATAGATAGATAGATAGATAGATAGATAGATAGATAGATAGATAGATAGATAGATAGATAGATAAATGATCCTGACCAAAAAAAAAGACTTAAAAAATAATGGATTTTATTTATCCACCTGTTCTTAAATCATAAACACCGGAGAGGAAACAATTTAGATCAGATTATTATTATTATTATTATTATTATTATTATTAAAGCAGTAGTTCCATCTATATTTGATTAGATTACAATGGTATTTTAGACTCTAGTTCTTGTTGTGATACGTTTGTTGTGTTAGTTTGTTGTTATTGTGTATAAACTGTCTTGGGGACCACCAGGTTCTTCCTCCGGACGTCCTCACCCGAGTCAGTGAATACGTGCCGGAGATCGTGGAGTTCGTGAGGCGGGTCGTCTCCAACGGTTACGGGTGAGGAAGAAACTCACAGGGCGCAACATCGTCGGTTATCAACGGTGTCGTTTTTATTGATTTTGTTTTCCCAACGTTCGCAGGTACGAGTCAAACGGTTCTGTGTACTTCAACACCGCGAAGTTCGACAGCAGTCTGCTGCACTCGTACGGCAAACTGGTGCCGGAGGCGGTCGGAGACCAGAAGGCTCTCCAAGAGGGAGAAGGTACAAATCTGCACATTTCAAGTCCCAGAAGTTTTGTTTTTACTAGGTTTCATGTGATCGAAGCAGCGTTCGAGTCGTTCTGAAGGTTCGGAGGTAAATAAAAATCCACGGTGTCGTCTTGGATTCTTCCACCGGGAGTCAGAAATGTTCTCACCTTCCACTTGAACCTGTTTTTGTGATTCACGCTGGTCCGTCGTGTGTCTCGACCTGCAGGCGACCTGAGCGTCTCCGCGGACCAGCTGAGCGAGAAGAAGTCCCCCAACGACTTCGCCTTGTGGAAGGCCTCCAAGCCCGGGGAGCCCTCGTGGGACTCGCCCTGGGGCAAGGTGGGGGGGTCGTTCTCCGTGCAGACGTTCCACGTGATCGATGCGTTCATTTTGTCGTCTGAATATTGTCGTGTTGTCACAGGGAAGGCCGGGCTGGCACATTGAGTGCTCGGCGATGGCCGGCTCCATCCTGGGGGAGTCCATGGACATCCACGGGGGGGGGTTCGATCTCCGGTTCCCCCATCACGACAACGAGTTGGCTCAGTCCGAGGTACAAAACAAATGCAGCTTTATTGGTTATTTTCAAATATTTCGCTCCTGTTTCGTGTACTTTTAAAGGGACAGTTCACCCCCCAAATAAAAACAATACACAATGTTCTTCCTCTCACCCGTGGAGCTGGTCATCGATCCAGATTGTTGTGGTGTTGGAGACATCGGTCGTAGAGATGTCTGACTTCTCTCCAGTATAACGGGACTAGATGCTCTTATATTATTACTAAATATCTGAAAAAGTCGACAGCAATGTCTCTTTCCAGAAATCCTGACCCTGTAACGGTCTCTTTGCGATTCTCTTCTTTTCACTTCTTAGACTTGGATTCAAAGCAATAGTTCAACATTTTAGGAAAAATACAGACGGAGTCACGTCCGTACGCTAAATCTGAAGCTATCGCCAGCTAACGTAGCTTAGCACAAAGACTGGAAACTGTATCCCGTTTGCCAGGAAAGCTTGAAGTGTATTTCTTTAAATGTCGCACTGTTCCTTTAAGAGACGGTCGTGGAATATCGTTCCTACGTGAAACCGAGTGTGAAGCTTTTAAAAAGCCGTTTCCTGTCAAATAGAAAGTAAAAGAGTTTGATCGTTGGTGGTTTTTCCTCGCAGGCTTTCTTCGAGAATGATCACTGGGTCCGATACTTCCTGCACACCGGACACCTGACCATCGCCGGCTGCAAGATGTCCAAATCCCTGAAGAATTTCATCACCATTAAAGAAGCCTTGGCGAAGAACACAGGTGACTCACCTGGTTCTTTATGGAAGTCTGTCTGCAGACGAAACCAAAGCACATTTTAGTTTTAATGTCGACACTTAAAGGGACAGTTCAGGTGAAGTGTGTTTGTACGAGGTTCTCCTCCAGAGTCTGTTTCACTACAGGAGATGGAGCAAAGTCATGTTCTGCTGTGGACGTACTTTAGACACTAAAATAATGAATATCAGTTTAAGTGAACGATATATTTAAAGTATGTTCCCCTCTTTATCTTGATATCAGACAGAACTTTATGAGGGGAACTGAAGCTGTTATCTTTGTTCTCTTAAACACACCAGACTCCATTTACAAAAACAGTCATTTAACCTCTCAGGACTCAGGAGCTGCTTATTATAGTTAGTGTTGCTGTGTGACTTTGGTGAATCTAAACTAACCTTTAAAACATTAAAGTCACACAATAACACAAACAAACTATCCAATCAAGGCAGCAGTAAACCAGAAACTATGAATGGAGAAAGACAACAGCTTCAGTTCCCCTCAGAAAGGGCTGTCTGATATCAAGGTAAAGAGGTGACAATACTTTCTAGTTTTATTTCTGGTCTACTGAAGCCTCCGTCGGTCGGTTTGTGTTCATGTGGGACTCTGGTGAATCTGAACTAACACTTTAAGACGCAGTCACACTAACGAGCTGATGGAGGCGGCTCCTGTGTTCTGAGAGGTTAAATTACTGTTTTTGTGAATGGAGTCTGGTCTGTCTGATGGGAAAGTAAAGGGAAGGAAATACACTCAAGCGTTCACTTAAACTGATGTGGATTATCTTCGAGTCTAAAATACATCCGCAGCAGAACATGACTTTGCTCCATCTACTGTAGTGAAACAGACTGTGTAGAAGAACCTCGTACAAACACACTTCTGAACATCCCGTCTGTGAGCGTCCCGTGTGAGAAGAGCGACGGCGGTACAGATTGTTGTCTCTCCGTCCTCCTGCAGCTCGTCAGCTCCGTCTGGCTTTCTTAATGCATTCCTGGAAAGACACCCTGGACTACTCCTCCAACACGATGGAGTCGGCCGTCCAGTACGAGAAGTTCATGAACGTAAGTCGGCGATCAGACAAAGAACTTCAGAGTTTGAGTCTATTTTTTTTCTTCATGAATCGGTTGTTTTTTGTGCCCCCTTTTTTTTTCCACGTGACAGGAGTTCTTCCTGAATGTGAAAGACATCATGCGAGTGACCTCTGACATCACTGGGCGGTTTGAGAAGTGGGAGGCGGCCGAGATGGAGCTCAACAACAGGTAAGAGAGCACAGACGTGGGTCCAACCTCCTGAAATCTTCCCCCAAAACAAACACCTGAAGGTCTCGATTTAAAGGAGCGTTCCCTTCAGACGCCTCTCTCACGAAGGGGTTACTCGTGTCGTCCAGTTTCTACGACAGGAAGTCCGCCGTCCACGAGGCTCTGTGTGACAACGTGGACACTCGCACCGCCATGGAGGAGATGAGGGTGCTGGTCGGCCAGAGCAACAGCTACATCGCCAGCAGGAAGAGCGCCAAGCTGAGGCCCAACCGCATGCTGCTGGAGGCCATCGCCCTGTACCTCACCAACATGCTGAAGGTGAGTGTGTTTGAGACTCCGCTGCACCTCTGAGTCGTTGCACAGAAAGGGTCGACGGCCCCCGACCCGACGGAAGGAGGCTCGACTAACCGTTGCACCTCTACGAGCCGACAGTCAGGCGGCAGCAGCGACGATGAGATTAGAAACGGGTGAATACTACGAGGGTCTTAGATGTAGACGCGGCGCTCCGTGGGAACTATGGGGGGCGGCCCATTGGCCCAAAAAACCCGACGTCCGACATCGTTCATTCGTGGGAAGAAAAGGCGCGGCGCTCTGAAGACGCTCTGTGGAGATGGAGTTCAGGGATTTAATACTTCAGACTCTTTTAAAGCGTAAAAAAATCATGACGTAAGAGTTTAGTACTTCATCGTTTACTCCTGCTTTCGGTATTTAGTTTTGAAACTCGCCCACTAGGTGGCAGTGTGAGCTTGACTCTTACTTTACTTTTCCTATTATTACTGAAAATAATCAAAAGAATAGCACACGAAAATTGCGATTATCTAAACATGTTTTCACTGATTCAATGCGCCTGTGTAGAGTTTTCTTGGTTCTAAGCATTCTGGGTAATGTAGTTTAAAGATTTACAATAGCACACCTCAACACTATTCGTTTTATGTTCAGACACGTTGTTGTTGTTGTTGTTGTTGTTGTTTGACTCGTGTCACTTAACAAGCTCACGTTTGATTATTGAGAGGTGAAACATGTGAAGCTGTAGATGTTTTTAATGCACTTGTTAAATGTTCCGTTTTATTATACCCGTTTGTTTTGTGCTTTTGTGACTGGTTTTATGTGTATGGATGTTTATTTTTATGGATTTCATGCCGTTGAAACGAGGTTTCTGTCTTTTAGGTATTTGGTGCCATCGAAGGATCGGACCCCATCGGTTTCCCAGTGGGAGGACCGAGTCACAGCGTGGACGTAAGTCAAAGAGATTTCTCCCTTTTTATTGTTTACATTGATTATGATTTAATCATGACGAGAGAAATCTACTGAAATGACTTCACTAAGGAGTCGATCTTAAGTTTATCTTGTCTCAATCACGTCATGTGACCAACATCCTGTTCACCAGTTCATTTTTAGTAAAACAAAAAAACAACATGATCAGCATTTATTTGTCCAAACAAACAAAATATTCTCGTCTCATCCGGGTTATTTGGATTTTTCTTCTACTGGGTGATTACAATTTTAGATTAGATAATTTAGATAAATAAAATCCTTTCCATGAATACAAGTAATTTAATAATTTAATCTTGACATGAAGTACTATATTAAAATGTAGCTCTGATGCAAACTAATTATTTTATATAATAATATATTATATATATATTATATACACATATCAAGCTATATAATAATATATCGTATATATTATATACACACATCAAGCTGCTCATGTTTACAGGTTTACTATATATATAAATGTTGCCCTTTTGTTTGTGTTGTCCAGCTGGAGAGCACAGTGATGCCGTACCTCACCGTGTTGTCGGATTTCAGAGAGAGCGTCCGGAAAATCGCCCGAGAGCAGAAAGGTAAGCGCTTGTATTTTAGTCCAAAAGATGCTAATAGTTCTGTTCTGCTGTTCACTTCTGCTGAGAATATCATGTGAGTCGAATCAGAGAAAGTAGGAACATTTCTCTTCATATTTTAACACTTTTTACAGTCGTAGTTTTCCTTCAGGTTCAAGTTTTTATTTTATTTTATATGACTTTATTAAATTTCCTTTTATCTTTTACTTTATTTAAATGAATTTAATAATTGTTTTGTAAAATGTCCTTTTATTTTACTTTTTATTTTACTTTACTTTATTTTAATTTAATTTTACTTTATTTAAATAAATTTTATTTTTTATTACATTTCATTTTATAACATTTCATTTTACTTAATTTTATTTTACTTTATTTAAATTAATTTGATTACATTTTTATAAAATGTCCTTTTATTTAACATTTGATTTTTGTTTTACTTTATTTAAATTTGATTTTGTTTTACTTTATTTAAAAGAAATGTATATTATTAAATTTCCTTTTATTAATTTGTTTTTACTTTATTCTATTTTACTTTATTTAAATTCCTATCATTTAATGTTTTTATTATATTTTATTTAAATTTATTTTATTTTATTTTATTAAATAAAATTGTATAACATTTAATTTGACTTCATTTTATTTTACTCTATTTAAATTCCTTTCATTTAATTATTTTATTTTATTTGATCTAATGTAATCTAGTGACGGAGTTGCTGCAGCTGTGTGACGTCATCCGTGACGATACGTTACCGGAGCTGGGAGTCCGGCTTGAAGACCATGAAGGTAACAGAACTGAAAACTTTAATATTCTGACCTCTAATCTTTCAGTTTTCGTGATTATCACCTCAGTACTTTGTGCACGAGTGGATCACTTTGTTAAGACGAGCGACTCTGAAGGTGAAGAACTGTTTTCAGGTCTGCCCACTGTGATGAAGCTGGTGGACAAGGACACATTACTGAAGGAGAAAGAGGAGAAGAAGCAGGTGAGGGAGGAGTCAAGAGGCCTTTTTTAATCGTCCCCACATTAATTATGACATGATTACATACAAATAATAAAAACACACTGGGTTTCCTGTTCGAAGCAGTTTGTTTCCTGTGAAACTGGAAGCATTTCCTCAAATTTGATCAAAAGAAAGCAGGTCTGTAACTATAGGACACAACCACTCATCACAGAGGATTATGGGCAAAGAGCTAAACCGCTGTATAGACTAAACTACTGTAATCTCTTTTATTGAGTTTCCTTTTAGTGAAACGCTCCGAGTGGGTTTGAGTTCCCTCTTGTAAACTGTTACAGGGTTTAGGGCTTTTATTGTGAAAGGGCAGAACACTTTAGAGTACCGCAGAAGGTACATGAGATTGTTTTTTTAAATGTCAATTTTTCATAATTATACGATAATAAGTTCAATACATTTTTTTTATTTAAGTTCAACAAACCGCATTTTGTGTTCAATGTTCCTCTTTTCACAACAAACACAAGGGAATATTGTTTTATTCTGGAGGTTCTGGAGGTTCTTTTATTTTCTAATATTAAAATGATGTGTGAACTTTGCTGGTGTTCTTCTCTCGCAGATGGAAGCGGAGAAGAAAGGGAAGAAGGAAGAAGCCACCCTGAAGAAACAGGAACTAGAGGTCGCTCAGACGGATCCACGTGTTTCGGTTCCTCTGACCTCTAAAACAGGTTCACTCATTTCTTCTCTCTTCTTCGGTTCCAGATGGCGAAGCTGGCGAAGATGAAGCTCCCTCCGTGGGAAATGTTTCGCTCAGAAACTGACAAGTACTCCAAGTTTGACGGAACGGTAAATCCCTCAAGTACCTAACACGTACAGATACGTACCCAACACGTACCCAACACGTACCAACACGTACCCAACACGTACCCAACACGTACCGACATGTACCCAACACGTACCGACATGTACCCAACACGTACCAACACGTACCCAACACGTACCCAACACGTACCAACACGTACCCAACACGTACCCAACACGTACCCAACACGTACCGACATGTACCCAACACGTACCCAACACGTACCCAACACGTACCCAACACGTACCCAACACGTACCAACACGTACCCAACACGTACCAAGATGTACCCGACATGTACCCGACACGTACCCGACATTTAACCCGACATGTACCCGACATGTACCCAACATGTACTCTGTTAAAAAAGACAAAAACAGAAACATGTCATCAGTCAACCACCTAAATGTTTTTTCTTTCCAATATTCTGAAAGAAGACGTGTTCTAGAAGTGAAACAGATCTCAACAAGTACAACAATATTTAAACCTGCAGCATCTCTCCTTCAGTACAATTTTTATGTACTTGTACTTTCACTGAGTATTTGTAGCTACACTCCACTACATAGCTGAGGCGATTATTGTACTTTTAATGCTCTACATTTATACACTATTGTATTGCTACTTTTAAGTAAAAGCTGTTTATCCTCCTAATATTCACATGATGGCAGCAGATGGAAACACATTTGTTTGTATTTTCTTTTGCCTTTTTTCAAGAAATGTGATTTTGGCCGTGAATGAAGTTGTTGTTGTTGTTGAACAGGGTTTCCCGTCTCACGATGCCGAAGGGAAGGAGCTGAGCAAAGGACAAGCCAAGAAGCTGCGGAAGCTCTTCGAGGCCCAGGAGAAGCTACACAGCGAATATCTCCAGATGAACGAAAGTGGCTGATTGTGCTCCCCCACCCATGCCCCTTTTTTGTACGACATGCCCCATGTCTTTACATTGTTTCAGTTACATATTCTGTAAATTCACTGGATTTGTCTTAAAGGAAACGTTTGCCGATGTCCTGAAGTTGACTTCTGTCATTGAATCCTACATTAAAAGATAACGAAATATATGCGTTTGTCTGTTTCTTAATTCTTTCTTTCCCTAACGTGTCACCGGAGATGTAAATCTTTAAAAACACCTCACAAATAGGAAGGTTGATGTCAGCGGGGACTATTTTCAGCGGCGGATCGTTTGTTGCTTTGCCACAGAGGAAATCAGTACATTGTTGGTTGTGTGTGTTTTTATTTTTTTTATGGGATTTGTTGCCAAATGGAACAATAAAGAAAATCGCCCATCTTTTAAATCTGTGCAGCCGTTTCCTCAGCATTCATAACACAACTTGTTAAATCCTGTTAGCGTCGTCTTTCGTGGCCTGAGTGAAAAAGATCACGTCATGAATAAAGATATATAGATGGATGTGTTGTTACTCAAATACAACATCCAGACTGGGAGAAAAATTTGATTTGAAACTGTCTTATTTTGAAATTCTGTGCATCTGTTGTCTAAATGGAGCGTATAGATTTATACTCAAACAGCCAATCAGTGATTTTAATGAATTAAATAGGAGCAGGCAGATTGTTTCTGGTGTTTTTCTGTATGATTCCATGAATTGTGTATTTTTAATGTTTCCCTCTATGTTGTTAAGAAACAGCTGCAGGTTGTTTGTTACAGATATTTCTTACTTTCTAGAGGTGTGATGTCATCAGTGAAGCATCACGGAGGAGGAAACATTGAATGAGCGTCCTTGAAAATGATGGATTTTGTTTTTATTAAAGAAACAACGTTCATGTAATTTCTTCTGGATTACATGTTTAAAACAATAAAATAAAATATTAGGCCCATTTTAAGCAGACTTCCTCTAAAAACAGTGTCACTGTTTAAAGTTAAATGCTGGAGGTTAAACATGTGACTTAATTATTCTAAATCCTGGATTTAGTTTGGGGTTCATCGAGTGTCGAGGACTTTCAAATTTTGCAAATGTTATTTTTGTCACAAGTTTTAGGTTTTATACAAGTAGCTGTGTGGATGTTTTTTTTAAAGATGGTAAAAGTAAAAATAATTGTGTTCTTTAATGGGAAATATAAAGTAGAATAATATAAACGTTGCAATATATATATATATATATATACACGGCAACATTACCATTTTAGCAATCAAATTAGCATCGCGTTAGCATAGCGTTAGCATCGCGTTTGCATTGCACTAGCATATCGTTAGCCTTTTGTTAGCATCGCGCTAGCATCACGTTAGCATCAACATAGCATTGCGCTAGCATCTTGTTAGCATCTTGTTAGCATCTATTTAGCATTAGCATCTCGTTAGCATTGCCATAGCATATCGTTAGCATCGCACTAGCATTGCGTTAGCATTGCGTTAGACAGGTGGAGGTCTTACAATGCCTTTGACTGAATATCTCCAAGTCATTTATGTAGGTGTGTGCGTGTCAATGTCCTTGTGTCAGTGTATGTGTCAGAATGTGTGTGTTAGGGTCTGTCTGTGTCTGTATGTCAGTATGTGTGTGTCGAACTGCACTAATTAGCTCATCACAAACACCTGTGTCCTCCCACATCAAAGGTTTCCATGGTGATTACTGCAGAGACTAGAGTTCCATCCGCTTAACGTGGAGTTAAAACCTGTCTGTCCAATTATCTCAAGATCTCATATAACCGTAGCTCCTATTGCTTCGATAGCCGAGATTGAGAGGAAGGATGACTTGATGAACAGGTAGTGTGAAATCTGGGTCTGTAGTGTAAAAAAAAGTGTCTTTTATGTCAGAATAGAAATCTGGTACAGTTGTCTGTGCGAGATCTTTTTTGAGTCAGAGTTAACATGGGTCTCTATGGAGCAGAGAGGTGGATTTCCTCTCACTCTCAGACATTTCTAGCCAAATGTGTGAATCTGTTGGATTCCGTAGTCATATGTGCATGACAAGCACAAGATTAGCTACATTTATATCTTTAAATGATGCCTGAAGAGTGAACATTGTGGAATCGGGAGCAAAATACAAATATTTCTTTCGCAAGAAACTGAAGCTCCTCTTCACTCTGTGATGACATCACGCACTCTGAGCAGTGCAACACACACCCATTATAAAGTCAGAAAAGGTCTGAAAAAAATCATCATACTAAAACGCTGGCAGTTCAAAACGTATAAAAGATATGAAAAAGCTGAATCATACAGTAATATATGAAGATTTTGTCAACATTTAAAAGTTGAAATGGTGTCTGTAGCTGAAAGTATGCAGAACCATTGAGCTTTTAAAGTTGAAGAAGTTTAAGAGGATTTGAAGATTTTCTCCATAGTATCCCATTCAAAATAAAAATCATAAAAAGCTTAATTCAAAAAGTTGAAAAGTTATGAATATGAAAAGTCATAGCCTGCGTGTCCTGAAAGAGCTGAACATTTTGATAGCTGAACGGTTTCTGTAGCTGAAGATATGAAGGAAGAGAAGAAGAGAAGTTGGAATGCTGTTAATAAGCCCGCAGGAGTTTAATCTGTGTGCTTTGGCACCAAGGCTTTAGAGCATTGTTGCCTGTAGCCATACAGAAAAAACGTCATGGCTACTCCTGAAAATGTATTCAATTTATGACAATTTAACGACTCTATTCTTCTTTTTCTTCTTCTTCTTAATAAAATTATCATTATTTTTATTATTATTATTAATATCATTATCATCATTATGTTTTATTATTATTAATAATAAAATTAATATCATTATTATTTTTATTATTATCATCATTATTTTTATTATTGTTGTTATTATCCTCTTCCTCCCCTTACAATGACAATAATAGTATTATAGTAATAATAGTATAGTATAATTTAATTATTAGGCCGGAAGTAGGACCTTTGACCTCACCGTCTCAGCCAATCAGGAGCGTCCTCCCAAACGCGTCGTCCAATCAGAATGTCCGGAGCGCTATTTGAAAGCTGCGGGGTTCCGTGTTGTTTACTACTATTGGCTTCACCAGCTGGTCTGTGTTTTTATATTTATTTTAAATCTTTGTCTCCCAGCAGCTCCCTGCCAGAGAGAACCTGCTGAAGAGTAAAACCACAGCGGGGCCGAGGAGAGCTGCTCTGGGAGAGATCACCAACTTCACCTCCGTACCAGGCAACACAAAGGTGGGTTAAGGTGGAGGAGACAGGTAGACACACCTGGTAACGTGGAGGAGACAGGTAGTGTCGTGTTTCAGAAAGGCTCCGGATGAACAAAGGACGTCGTGGATCGAACAGTTATAATAAAGTGCATTTAATAAAGTAAAAAGTCGTTGTGATAGAAAGTACAAAAATCTCAGCTGAGGATTCGCCGGCTTCCGCGATCCACAGTCTGCTAGCAGTTACCTGTCTCTCGCTTCCACCGTCGAATCCTGAACAAAAGACGCACATTGAATATATAGCACCTGAAAAGGTGTGAAATTCTCCCATTGGTTCAAAAAGTAAGTAATGTCCATTGGTGCACAGCCGGCACCCTGCAGCGTCCCTCCTGGCGATAGGAGCAAAGTTCGTGGCGCCAAAAAAACTCCCCGCCCTGTCTGTGGGGGGACTGGGGGGTCTTCATTAGCATCCGAGAAAAACAAAAGTCTCCGGTGTCTCACTACGCCATTATGACCCCACCACCAGGCACGTAACCTTCTCAGGTGCGTTCTATGCAACTGGTCATTTTGAGTGTCTTTCACTAAATCCTGGTGGTACAATTCAATATTATCATGCAGACATCTCCTTATTAATTACATAGTTCCCAAAATCATAGCGGTGCAATGGAGTATTTCCATGCAGACATTTCTTTATTAATTACATAGTTCCCAAAATCATAGCGGCGCAATGGAATATTTCCATGCAGACATTTCTTTGTTAATTACATAGCTTCAAAAAACATAATACTCTTCAATAGAATATTATCCTAAAAACACTTCTTTATCAATTTTACCGCTTTAAAATCATAATACTCTTCAATAGACACACACCTGGTAACGTGGAGACAGGTAGAGACACACCTGGTAATGTGGTGGAGACAGGTAGACACACACCTGGTAACGTGGTGGCGACAGGTAGACGCACACCTGGTAACGTGGTGAAGACAGGTAGACGCACACCTGGTAACGTGGAGGAGACAGCTAGACGCACACCTGGTAACGTGGAGGAGACGGGTAGACGCACACCTGGTAACGTGGAGGAGACGGGTAGACGCACACCTGGTAACGTGGTGAAGACGGGTAGACACACACCTGGTAATGTGGAGACAGGTAGACGCACACCTGGTAACGTGGTGGAGACGGGTAGACGCACACCTGGTAATGTGGAGACAGGTAGACGCACACCTGGTAATGTGGAGACAGGTAGACGCACACCTGGTAATGTGGAGACAGGTAGACGCACACCTGGTAATGTGGAGACAGGTAGACGCACACCTGGTAATGTGGAGACGGGTAGACGCACACCTGGTAATGTGGAGACGGGTAGACGCACACCTGGTAATGTGGAGACAGGTAGACGCACACCTGGTAATGTGGAGACAGGTAGACGCACACCTGGTAACGTGGTGGAGACGGGTAGACGCACACCTGGTAATGTGGTGGAGACGGGTAGACGCACACCTGGTAATGTGGAGACAGGTAGACGCACACCTGGTAATGTGGAGACAGGTAGACGCACACCTGGTAATGTGGAGACGGGTAGACGCACACCTGGTAATGTGGAGACAGGTAGACGCACACCTGGTAATGTGGAGACAGGTAGACGCACACCTGGTAATGTGGAGACAGGTAGACGCACACCTGGTAATGTGGAGACAGGTAGACGCACACCTGGTAATGTGGAGACGGGTAGACGCACACCTGGTAATGTGGAGACAGGTAGACGCACACCTGGTAATGTGGTGGAGACGAGTAGACGCACACCTGGTAATGTGGAGACAGGTAGACACACACCTGGTAACGTGGAGGCGTAACGGGTAGACACACCTGGTAACGTGGAGGTGTAACGGGTAGAGACAGAGGTCTGTCTGGTTGGCCGTCTCTCAGTCTGCTGCTCTGAATCCTCTCGCTTCCTTCCAGATGTTGATGACTGTCTTCTGACTAAAGCTGCCTTTGACTTGTCTCCTCAGAAGAAGAGACCCACGAAAGCGTTTGCCAAACCACCGTGTGCGCAGAAGGCTAAACCTGTGCTCAAGGTGGTGCTCCAGGTCCCGGCTCTTGCACATCTTCTCCCCCCAGTTTCAAATGTGTCTGCTGACGTGCTCCAGGTGGAGGAGCTGTGCCAGGCTTTCTCCGAGGCGCTGCTCACCGTGCAGGACGTCGACGAGCAGGACTCCGAGCTGCCGCAACTCTGCTCGGAATACGTCAAAGACATCTACGACTACCTGCACGTCCTGGAGGTAACGCCTCCCCTCCGCCGGACGGACCGCTGCTCTGCGTAGTTCTGTGTCTCACCTGCGCTCGTCTCCACAGGTGCAGCAGGCCGTACGAGCCGACTACATGCAGGGTTATGAGATCAATGCGCGCATGCGGGCTCTCCTGGTGGACTGGCTGGTCCAGGTCCACGCAAGGTTCCAGCTGCTGCAGGAGACCCTGTACCTCACGGTCGCCGTCCTGGATCGGTTCCTCCAGGTAAGAACAGTTTAAACTGCCTTTTTGTCTTTGAGCTGTGTTTAAGAGTGTCACTTTGAGTTCCTCAGTGAAGTCTTCAGGCTGTAGAACCAGCAGGAACACATGAGGTCCAGGATCAGAGTCTCTCACAGGTTTCTACATGTTTTCTTAGTTTGTCTTCAGAGATGTTGAGTGCAGCAGATCTGGAGTGTTGACCAGAACTATGTCTTTCTCTTTCAACCGTCCTCTGACTCTCACACAGTGATCTGGTTCTTCCTCAGTGATGAACTTAGGCTCTCCCAGTATGAAGTTCCCCACTGAACTCCTCTCAGACCAGCTGTTCCCCAGCAGAACAACCCTCAGCTCAGACACTGAGAAGAAAAACACATAGATATAGAATAAAACTAGATTCATAACCAAGGAGGAAGTCACAGCTTTTTAAAGGTAGACTACAGTGAATGTATCAGCTGTTATCATCTAGAGACTTTCACATTCACCAGTGACCCATCACCTGTAAACACTGTAATTACTAGTTATCAAACAGAACAATAACTCTGACTCAGTTAGTTATGTGCTGCAGGTCCGGCCGGTCTCTCGCGGGAAGCTGCAGCTCGTCGGCGTGGCCGCCATGCTGTTGGCCTGCAAGTACGAGGAGATGTTGACTCCGGAGGTTGGCGACTTCACCTACATCACGGACCACGCCTTCACCAAGGCTCAGGTTCTGGAGATGGAGCAGCTGGTCCTGAGGACCCTCAACTTTGAGCTGGGGCGTCCTCTCCCGCCGCACTTCCTCCGACGGGCCTCCAAGGTGGCGAATGTGAGTTCCATGTTTGGCTGTCGCTGATTTAATCACGTGGCGTTGGATTCAGATTTATTGAGACGATGCAAAACAACAGTAAAGTGTTTCAGTTTGAGCCCACGCTGCTGTACACGTGGAGACCTTCTTTTATTAAAGCGTCTGTCTACATGTTCATTTAATGTATTCATAAAATACAAATGTGACTCTTAAAAAGAGGAATTCAGTCTTAATTTGAAGGCCACACTTGCTGCGTAGAACCCCGTTTATCGCCCCGCAGCAAAACTGGCATGTTGTGCAGAATTGTTTATTTACGTATACAGTTGTACAACTCTGTAGTCATGGAAAAAGTGACATGTCCTGTAAACTAATCAAACATTGTCCTCTAGCTGAGAATGAACTGCTGGTCTATCGGAGCTCCCTGAAGTTTAGCCTCATGTTCAAATGGGAGTTTGACGACAGTATTTTGGTTTATGTCTGCAGCTGTGTTCATTATTCTATGACTCATTTCTAAGCACGAGAGATGAGTTCCAGCCACAGATGAACATGTTACAGTATGGTGCAATCCTCCTCTGTCATATGGACTAGATCGTCTCTGAAGTTGGGGAACCCGGTTTATAACTTGCAGACTGACTCCTACACGTGTTATTAGATGTCTGGTTGTCTTGGTAACATGTTCTAGTGGTCTGGATGATGGTTGTCTTGGTAACATGTTCTCAGTGGTCTGGATGATGGTTGTCTCAGTCTGATGTAGAGAGACATATGCTGGCTAAGTACCTGATGGAGTTGACCCTCCTGGACTACGACATGGTTCACTACCGGCCCTCTGAGATCGCTGCTGCTTCGCTGTGTCTCTCCCAGTTGCTGCTGGAGGAGCTGCCGTGGGTGAGTCTGATCCTTCGTCTGACCTCTGCTCAGGACTGTGGGAGGGACGTCTTCCTCAGTCTTTTTTTTTTTTTTTTTTTTTTTTTTCAAAGCTTTGAACACATTCATCATTCTTGTTGGTAGTTTGTAGAACACGTTCAGATAGTTTGTAATTAAGTGTTTAAATCAGGAGGCAACCTACAGTTCTGAAGAGTGAAGTCAAAGCTTCATGTGTTAAAGCTGCATTGTCTCTCCTGACCACCAGGGGGCGACTCCTCTGGTTGTATAGAAGTCTATAGAAAATGACTCTACTTCTCTCTTGATTTATTCCCTCAGTAAACATTGTAAACATGAGTTTATGTCTCAATCTCTAGTTTCAGTCTTCTTCAATACAGCATGATGTTCATTTAGTAAATTATGGTCCATTTAGAGTCAAACAGACCATAAAGCAGGGGATGCTTTAGGGCGGGGCTACAAGGTGATTGACGGGTGTCTACCAGACGTATACGGCGTCTCTACGTCACTCAGAGGAACTCTAGAAGGCCTCTTTGCGTGATGTCGGGCACAAATCTAACGGCGTACGTTGTGCGGCGCCTGCCGCTGATCGACTCCGTCTGTGTTGTGTCGCGTTTCTTCTTTCTGCTGCTCGTTAATCGTCTCGCCTCAGTCTCCCACCCAACATCACTACTCCGCCTACGACGGCGCCCACCTGAAGCCCATCATGCAGCAAGTCGCCAAAAACGTGGTGATGGTGAACGAGGGGAAGACGAAGTTCCAGGTGAGTCGACTGACGGAACAGAACACGAAGACTTGTGATCTGTGATGAAACCTAAATGTGTACGTGTCTCTGCAGGCCATCAGGAACAAGTACTCGAGCAGGAAGCTGCTGAAGGTCAGCCTCCTCCCTCAGCTCAGGTCGACCACCGTCAAGACGCTGGCGGCCGCCACGCGCGAGGCTTTAGTCGTTTGGCAACACATTTAAACTACTTTAGTTGCGTCTCTCGTTCTCTATCATGCATTTTAATGTCTTTTATAAATGTGTATTTTGCATGCTGTGGAACATTGTTTGCTTATATATCTGAATCTACTTTGTTCGTGACACTAAAGTAGTTGTGTGTTTTGTATAAAGTGAATCGCCACTTTTTAATATTTATAACTGTTTTGAACTTTTAAAACCTGGCGCACAAGATATTTAACATTTTGCTGACAGACTCAAAATTAAAATGAATCAATACTCTAAACAAAAGTTGTGTTTTTCTTTTTTTGTAAACAGTTTATTACTATAAGTTTTTGTGTGTGTGTGTAAAGCTTAGGGGGCTCTTGGTTGGTTGTCGGGGCTCTTGGTTGGTTGTCGGGGCTCTTGGTTGGTTGTCGGGGCTCCGTGGAGGCCAGCCGGTGTTTAGTTGAAGCGGACCCGGCGCATGGAGCCCACGGTGCTGTTCTGGCTGCCCCAGTCCGAGAAGTTGTTGTAGTCCTTCTTCTCCAGGATGTAGTGGGGCCCCCGGTAGTTGGGCTCCTGGTACACAGCCCACCTGCACAAACAGCACATCAGTGTTTCTGAAGACTTGGAAACGTTACGACACGACCGGCTGCAGCTCTTAAAGCAGACGTGTTGCTCTGACTGTTGTAAAACCAAGAAAAGGTTCTAGCTTTTGGCACTGTATTAAAAGAAGTGTGTTTTTGACTGAATGAGGTCTTCACACACGTCAGACTTAAAGGGATGGTTTTAAAGTAATGTTCTCTTCAAAGCCACCAGACTCCTTGACACTAGTGTTGCTTTTGCCTCGACGTTTCTGGTCTTCTGAAGCCTCCGTCGGTTTGTGTTCATGTGGGACTCTGGTGAATCTGAACTAACACTTTAAGACGCAGTCACACTAACGAGCTGATGGAGGCGGCTCCTGTGTTCTGAGAGGTTAAATTACTGTTTTTGTGAATGGAGTCTGGTAATTTTCTGTCTGATGGGAAAGTAAAGGGAAGAAAATACACTCAAGCGTTCACTTAAACTGATGTAGATTATTTTAGAGTCTAAAATATGTCCACAGTAGAACATGACTTTGCTCCATCTACTGTAGTGAAACACTGACTCTGGAGACCCTCGTACAAACACACTTTTAAAATGAATTGCAATTGTCCAGCTAACTGAGTCTTTAAGAGGATTAATCTCCTCTCTGTCCCGTTCCTCTCGGATCGGCTGACTTACGCTCCTCCCATGACGCGGATGGAGGCGACCCGGTTGAGGCTGTAGCGGCTCATTAGGTTGGGGATGTCGTCCTGGATCTCCATCTTCTTACCGGAGAAGCCGGCTCGCTCGAACAGCTGAGCTTTGCCCGGGTTGTTGTCCTGCAAGTAAAGAGACAGATGCAGTTAATAAATTAATCCTGTTAGGATTTTAATTATTCCTCCAGAGTCTGAAATCATCAGGACATTTAGTCTGATTTCTAATGATTAGGACTTTATTTTTAATTTATTTAGTTTATTGTTCACCTCCTTTATTCATAGTCTGCACTTTGTTTCCTCACACAATCCAAATTCAGAAACACTTTTATAAAACAGCCTGCAAATTAGTCTAAATGTTTTCTATATGTACAAACTGTTTATATCTAAAGGCAAGATGAATGAAGTTTGAAGAGGCATTTCCCCCTTTTTTTTTATTTTGTAAAAAAATCATACTTTTTAAAATGACTATCTTGCAACTATTACAATTATTAATTTCCAGTTTTCTAATGTGTATTGCAGGTGACCAACACATTTACTAACTCTGGTTGTAACTTAAATGTAACACCTTCAATCTGACAAATACTTTTTATTTCCTGTAAAAATGTCTACTTTTTAAATTGAAAGTTATTTACACGAGAGAGAAAGAGAAACGGCTGTTCCAGATGCAACAGCTGTGATTTTCCACCACATTTCAATCCAGGTGTGAGTTTTCTCTGCACCTGACCTTGTGACCCCGTGACCTTCACGGCGTCTCACCTGTTTGACGGCTCGGACGGAGGCGACGTGGTCCACCTGAGCGCACCACTTGTCGTAGCAGTTGTACTCGCCCCGCTCGGACATGTCCCACAGGTACTGCCGGCCCCGGAAGTTCTCATGCTCGTAACCGACCCATCTGTGGAACGAGGAGAGGAGACTCAGATATATTAGATATATTAATGGTTCCATTAAGTTTGGTGGACGAAAAATTATAAATGTCTAAAATATGTATCTGAACCAGGTCTCCAAATTCATGCTGAAACAAAGTCACAGTTATCTGTACCCTAAAAATTAAAAGATGTGAACTCAAGCCAACTCTAACTCAGTGTTATTGTTCTTTCAGTTAATGTCGGTGTGTATTTTCTATATTAAATGTAATTTTGTGATGTATGTTTTCTACCTTTTTAGATTTAGTTTCACCTGCGTATTAAACTAAATTGAGCTCATCTGTCCATTTAAATGTGTTTACATTTAATCCTTCTCAAAGACGGATGAACACAGTCCCCCATCTGAACCGCTGGGTTTTAGGTGCTATATTAACTATATTTTACGTTTACACATCTGGAAGTCCCGTCTTTTAAATGAGAAGTATTTCTATCGTTGTAAAGCTGCAGTGCTTTGCTGTTAATCTGCTCTGTCCCAGTATCGGTGTTGTGGACTTACGCTCCGCTCTCCACCTGCACAGAGTTGCATCTCTCCGGGAAGTTCTTGTCGCTGATCCGGGCACAGTCCGAGCTCAGGTCCAGCCGCCTGCCAGCGAAGTTCCGCTGCTCGAAAAGGGTCACCTGAGGTCGGGAGGAAAACAGTTACACCACAGAGCATGCTGGGATTTCTACTGCTAACGTCACCACTCCGGTATCGGGTGCATTGTTATAGATGCATATCCAGTAACACTCATTCTTTTCTTTAAATCTTCATTTTCATACCAATAACTACAGAAAACATCGTCGTGGATAATCCTGACAGGAGTCATAATGTGTAATATAAAAAAAAAAAAAAAAAAAAAAGGACAGTTTGGAAGCTTAGTAACTGTGACAAGTAAGTCAACTAAAATTAACTGCAATATTAATTTTTATAGGGAGTAACATGCAGTAACTATGTATTTGTAAACAGTCAGCAGTGTCTCCTGGAAACTATATAGTATAATTACTGCATAACTCTGTTTGTGTATAGATTAAACAATCGAGCTACAACTTAAAGGTCGAGTGTGTAGAATATGGCGCCCTCTAGCGGTGAAGCTGCAGATTGCAACCAGCCGAATCCTCTCCAGCGTGCCCGGCGAGCGGGACGGGGCGGTGGCTGTCGGGGGAACGTGAACGTCCTCCTCTAGAGCCGGTGTTTAAATTTAGTCCGTTCTGGGCTTCTGTAGAAACACGGCTCCCTACGTGGAGATGAACGGCTCGCTCCGAGGTGACGGAAACACCACGACTCTCACGCTCCAACGCCGTCTTACGGCATTTCGTGAAATAGTCACAAAATGCAAAGTATTGCCCGTCACATGAATGCATTTAATTTGTGTGTCCGCCATGAATAAGGCTCCTCATTGACTTTCCATTGGCGTTATGTTTGTAGTGTGCAACACGAACAAAACTGACATTTCGTGTCCCTGTAAACTAAAAAAAACAGATTGCATTTCGTGACTGTTTCACCAGCTGCTATGATCCTGGTCTGTATGTTCAGATGATTCTACACTGAATAAAAACATACTTATTAGTACGATATTCCATCTCTGCCAATAGATCCCGCTAAATGCAGCACACTGTACCTTTAAGACGTGGTAGGTGTCTTTTTATTGGACAGAGCTAGGCTAGCTGTTTCCCCCTACCTCCATTCTTTATGCTAAGCTACGTAGCTTCGAGTAAAATAGTCAATAGATATTCTACTTTTACAAAAAAACAAAAATCCGAACAAGTATGTGGATATCCACAATTCAGCACCGAGCAACATCCTGCTTTAAGGAACTGACTCATAACTGTAAGACTCACCCTTCCACTGGAGCCGTAGAAGGCACGTTGGAGCACAGACCCCAGCTTGCTGTAGACACAGAAACATGTTTAATGAACGATTACACCCCAAACACACCACTCCATCATTAGAACAGACCACGGAAAAACAAATGAGGTGGAACTGAAGACCTGAGCCGCTGAAAGAACTCCATTGCTTGTGTCACGACAGGTTGTTAGTGATTTGAAAGTGTCGCCACGCTCCAGTCTTTCAAAAATAAAAGAACATCAACTTGCACCTAAACTGTCAAGTTTGTGTGCATTTTTTTTTTTTAGGGGTAAACTGGTGTTGGAGGCATCACAGGGAGCAGAGCATGTGAACCTCTACACCTCTAACCGGTGGGGCGGGGGGGAGGGGTTGGAGTGGGGGGGGGTCTGACTCTGGAGCACGGCGCTCTCAACATACCTGGTTTGTTGGGCAAATCCTGGGACTTTAGTAAAGATGTTCATGTCCGCTCTGCGATGCAACAAGAAAGGCCCTTAAATACAACGAGGCGCGGCCAGCCGGCGGCTGCCAGAAGGCTCAGAGTGGTTCTGCAACAGTCTGGACGCCATTGATATGCTAAACACACACACAGGGGCCACGCTCATGTTGTCTTCTGTGTTCTCACACATACACAAACACACTGCAAGTGCATGCAGAGCACAAAGGAAACATACAAACAGCGGGCGACAGAAAGAGTGCATGTGGAACACAACGAGCCGAGAGGTTCTGGACACACTAACATGTCAACGTGAGAGTGCAGCGCCGACAGCTTTCTGCCTTTGAACAATTCAGCGTTTTCCTGCAACAATGCACCTTTACGATAATGGTTGTATTCACGCTTTGTGCAGGGCAAAGCTCCAGCACGTTGTATTCACTGCAGAGAGGTCGTGACCCTGGAGGGGAGGGGACACACACACACACACACACACACACACACAAAACCTCTATGAACCTGCATGTACAGATTAGACTGTCACTGGTAGTCTGGTGTCAGTTTGAATCTATTATTCACATATCTGACGTGTTGTTTAGTGAATTATTGTTTAATGTGAAACACAAAGTTGTCTCGGGGGCTTTTACAATCCGTACAATATGATATGATAACAAAGGCTCCAGCAGGTGTCTCGGTAAACCAGGACCCGCGTCGTCAGTTACCCCTGAGCCTCTCCTGCTGAAGGGGAAACCTCTGATCCAGGTCACATTGATCACTATAACCAGATGATTAATGTTATTATCATTGCAGATTCTTTTGAGCTAACTTTATTAAAACAGCATTTGAGTGATTCTGCCCTCAGCTTTTTGATCCAGATCAGTGGTTTCCACTGTGTGACATAACTGTCTTTGTGTTGATGTAATGCACAGTTTTAACTTTCACACGATCATATTTATTGGTCTCTAACTGGTCTGAGAACACAGAGAGTCCACTGGAAACAAATCAGCCTCACCTGCATGAGAGATGAGAGAAGCAATTATCACGGACAACACGCCATCATTACCTCAGCTATTATATTATATTATGTTATATTATATATATTATATATATATGTATATATTATATACACATATATATATATTACATTATACATAATATAATATATATATATATATTATATATATATATATATTATATTATATTATATATATAATATAATATATAATATATATATATATATATATATATATATATATATATACATACATATAACTAATTTAACTTTTGTTAAATGTGTAACCATGGCACTGACTCCAAGCAACAGATTTATTTTTTAATAAAAACATTTCGGCCCTGTGTGGAGGCAACATTTGGTTTTAATAAGAAATTTTGTCTGACTAAATCTTGAAACTGTGTCCACTCTTTGGGACAAAGAAACAAATGTACCTATATATATGTATATATATATATATATATATATATACATATATATAGGTACATTTGTTTCTTTATTATTATATGTATATATCTATATATGTATATATACATATATAGATATATACGTATATATTTATATGTATATACGTATATATCTATATATATATATATATATGTATAAAAATAATAGCATTGAGTGCAGCATTACAACAAACTGCAGTACAACATCAAAACTCCTCTCTGACATGTAAACTTTACAAAATGTTTACTACATTTAATGTAATATTTATTGAGAATAAATTAAAGACTGACACACTTCTTTCTAGAGTGGTTCATCTTTTTATTTTTATTTTGTCTTTTACTGTTTGCAGCGAGTGCATCTTCAGAGATAATATTTTCTGTTTCTGTTCCACAGCATGAAGCTCGTAATGAGACCGAGCTGCAAACTTTGCTTACAGAGTCAGAATCTCTTCTTTTTTCCAAAAGATCTGTTTGCCACAGCAAGATTACCGTCACACATCACTGCCTCCAAATGGAGCGGCATTCAGAGAGAGAGAGTGTGTGTGTGCGTGTGCGTGTGCGTGTGCATGTGCGTGTGTGCGTGTGTGTGTGCGTGTGCATGCGTGTGTGTATGTGTGTGTGTGTGGATGCTTCACTCTGTGTTGTTTTTTGTGACATTAGCCCTGAACCTGACGAGGGGGGGGAGCCATTAACCAGGTCCAGAAGCTTGGGGACGTTTCTTGCACTTTGGAGCGGTTTCCAGCGGAGACAAATGCAGGAGGAGCAGCAGGTCAGACATCTATATGTGGTTCTGGGGTCCGAGACAGAAGCTGGACAGAGGGGACAGACAGACGTAGGGAGGGACACGACTCACCCCCCACCCTCTCCCACACTTTTTAATTTTCTAATCTCGGTCACTTTTCTGGAGATTTACAGCAGCTGGAAGATGTCGCTCATCCTCACTGTGCTGGACAAGCTGGCTTACTTTCTGTCTCTGGTAGCGTTTTGTGTCGGTGTGTCTCACGGCTGGCTGAAGTGAGACTAGATTCTTCCTTTGAATCCACGAGCTCTGACGCAGACCGGGTGTGTTTCATCTGTGGATATTTAACAAATGATCCTGAGTATTTGAGTTAGGATGCTTTTCACTCCACACACGTGGACATCTGACACCTCTGTGTGAGTTTCTGAACCTTTGCTTTACTGCGAGACATCTGTGGTCTGGGCTCGGCGGGGGGTTAAACAGACGGCATGACCTGTGTATAAAAGACACGATATCTGTGAGATTAGTGCTCAAACTGGTCTTCAACCCTTCAGGTGTGACTGAAGACGAAGACCACGATGCTGCAGCGGTGCATCCTGAGGCCGTACCACGTGCTCGCACTGGTGCTCTGCGTGTCCGCCCGGGAAGACTTCGACTGGACGAAGAACGAGAGGACGTCTTTCTACTACGGCACCTTCCCAACTGGTATGTCACGCCACCCAACGCAGTAAAAAAAACATCATAATATCCTTCAACATCGTTCATGGTTTACCGTGCAGGTTTCTCCTGGGGAGCCGGCAGCTCTGCGTATCAGACGGAAGGAGCTTGGAACATAGACGGCAAAGGAATGAGCATCTGGGACACATTCGCCCACAAGAAGGGGAAAATATTCTCCAATGACACGGGAGACAGCTCGTGTGACGGCTACTACAAGTTCAAGGTGACACGCTAAAGAACGTTTAGCACACTTTCAGAAAAAAGAAAAGGCTGATAAAGCCTTTAAATGAACGTCAGATAGAAATAGAAGTAGTAGAAGGGACATTTAACTGTTTGACGAGTACAAAAGAAAATAGTAATTCTAGTTTTTTGTTGTGGTAGAGTGTCGTCGCAGCTCGCTGGGAAGACAGCGGACGCTGGGTGGTTAGTTAGCTAGTTAGCTTGTCCTTCTCCAGAGCGACGGGGAGTGAGACGAGGGACCGATGGACCCGCTGCTGCTTTTCGGCTCATTTTCTGTCACTAATGTAGCATTAAAGCATGGTGGAATTGGAAAAACTAGCTAGCTAGGCAGTTGTCCGCTGTTTTGCTAATTCCACCATGCTTTAATGCTACACTGGCTACAGAAAATGAGCAAAGTTGTCACTCATCTGTCGAAAGCAACGATCTTTCCTACGCTGGGACAAGAGAGTGTGGATGAAGCATTAAGTTTTTAAAATGTACTAATTTAGTGCCTGGCTATTTAGCGAGCTAGCATGCTAATTCCCCCATGCTTTAATGCTACTAAACTAAAAAAATTAAGATATAACATGTTCATTAGTGACCTGGTAGGCAGATTGGAGAGAGCCAGGCTAGCTGTTCCCTCTGTTTCCAGTATTTGTGCTAAGCTAAGCTAATCTCCAGATATCTAACTCTCGGCAAGAAAACCGTGAAGCGTAATTCTCAAAACGTCGAACTATTCCTTAAAATAAAGTTCTGTGGGTTTGAACAATGTTTGTTCTTCAGGATGACGTCACCTTGATGAAGGACATGAAGCTGAACCATTATCGTTTCTCCATTTCCTGGCCAAGGATTTTACCGAGTGGACTGAAAAGTAACAAAGATCTATTTCTTTGTTATTATTCTTCAGCTTTTCACTGTTGTGGAATGCCGTTTTCATTTATTTATCTTATAACGGGTTGGTGATTGAAATCATTACTGAAAAGTATTGAAGATTGTAGTCAATAACCAGAAAAACAATCAACATATAATAATTTTTATTTGCTGCTCCCAGTGTTGTTTATCTCTTTTTTAAATCGTTTTACTTTAAATACGTCACCTTGGGCTCATTTTTCATTATTTTTTGACATTTAAAAAATAAACAATTAGTCAATAAATCCATTTAAAAAAAATCCAAAGTCAAAACTATTAGATTAGCAGCAGCCCTAATTGTAATGCTTTTGTATTTTATGATATTAATTATTTAATGGCAACTCTTTCAGGTGAACAAATCAACGAGAAAGGAATCAAATATTATGATGACCTGATCAAGATGCTGCTGGACAACAAGGTCACCCCGATTGTGACCCTGTACCACTGGGATTTACCTCAGGTCAGCAGCGAACTCTTCATTTATTCATTTCCGTTCACGGGTCGGGGCTCTAACGGGGGTTTAACTCTCCACAGGTCTTACAGGAGAAGTACGGCGGCTGGCAGAACGCCTCCATGGTGAACTACTTCAATGACTTCGCCAACTTGTGCTTCGAACGATTCGGAAGCAAAGTGAAGTACTGGATCACCTTCAACAACCCATGGGTATGTTCGGGTTTTAGGGGGGGAGATGGACGCAGTGTTTGACCTGTGTTTATAAAGCACTGAGTGGTTTAGGGTCTAAATACATTTCTGATATACTGCTACCTTATGAACCATCCCGACCCCTGAGGTCGTCTGGGACCAGTCTACTTTCTGTTCCAAGAGTCAGAACTAAACATGGAGAAGCAGCGCTCAGTTTTTCTGCTCCACATATCTGGAACAAAGTCCCTGAAAGCTGTAGGTCTGGAGGTCTGCTGAGACCCTCAGAGACCCTCAGAGACCCTCAGAGACCATCAGAGACCCTTAGAGACCCTTAGAGACCCGTAGAGACCCTCAGAGACCACCAGAGACCGTCAGAGACCCTTAGATACCCTTAGAGACCCTCAGAGACCATCAGAGACCCTTAGAGACCCTCAAAGACCCTCAGAGACCATCAGAGACCCTTAGAGACCCTCAAAGACCCTCAGAGACCATCAGAGACCCTTAGAGACCCTTAGAGACCCTCAGAGACCCTCAGCTCCTTTAAATCCAGATTAAAGACTCTTCTGTTTGCTGTTGCCTTTAATTGATCCAGATTCAAGGATTTTAATCAATTTCTGCATTTCACTATGTATTTTAAATCTTAAACTGCAACTTTTAGTCTATTTTTAGTGACTGTATACTGACTGTTTTTAATATTTAAATGAATGTTCTTAATTGTTTTAAATCTTCTTTTCTTTTGCATTATGTTTTGATGCTTTTCATGGTTTTATGTGAAGCACTTTGAATCGCCTTGTTGTTGAAATGTGTACAAATAAACTTGCCTCGCCTCGCCTCTCCTGTGGTATCTGGTGTTTTCAGTCCGTTGCTGTGGAGGGGTACGAAACGGGGGAGCATGCACCCGGGCTGAAGCTGAAGGGGACGGGGGCCTACAGAGCGGCTCATAACATCATCAAGGTAAAGACTCCGGGAGACGGAGGTTCGGGTCCAGTTCTGTCTGGTTTTGTCAATGCATAACACAGAAGTCATAGTTCATGCACGTCCATTTGTCTCAGTAATGATATGATTAGTACAGGTGTCGAAATCAGGTTACACACAACAACAACAACATTAGTGTCTCTTTAGGTTCAGTGATGCCAGCAGTTCAAATTAGTTACAATTCCCCATTAAAATATTGAGGAACCAAAGAAAGGTCAAATTATGGCTTTTGAGAAACTTGGGAATGTAAGCTCAGCATTCTGGTAATAATTAGCATTTTTGCTTTATAATACATTTTTGGGGATATTTGGCTTGGAGGCATTTTATTGATAATTTAAGACTTATTAATTGGATTTATTTCTATTTGTTCAGACAGTAAATCGGGAACCATTTCAAACCAATCAAATGTAATTAAATGGGGTGACAAGCCGAAGGTGAAGCGACTAATGCACTCCAAATTAAGTTAAGAAAATATAAAATAAAATAAAATAAATAAAAAGAAACTGTAAAAAACAAAAAAGTTGTAGTAAAATAATACTAAAAACATAGCATAAAAACACATAAGACACTTTATAAAATCAGACATAATAATAAGAAATAGTAATAAAAAACGTTAAATTATAAAACACGATTAAAGACGGTTTCAGAAGCTGTTTATAAACTTCGGTCTCACATAAGTTTTTACTTGGTGGAGTTTTACGCATCACTAAATTAAAGTTGAGATAAAGAGGAAAAATGCCTTTTTAACTCTTTTAGAGCACATCACCGTTTATATTGTGCATCCGTTAAACAATATATGCAAAACAAACACAACAAGAAATCTTAGTGACTGAGAACTTATAAAGGACTTAAACCTATAAATGTATTTCTGAAAGAACTCCTGCATCTTTGTCTCTTTACACCAATGACAACGATGGAAATAAGTCTTGGACCTTTGTAGTTGCGTGTGATTACAAAAAATAATGTCAAACACACTAAACTAAAGCAGAGAGGAGAAGAAAACAGACACCACGGTGACACTTTCTGTCTTTGAAACAGGCCCACGCTAAAGTCTGGCACACGTACGACATGCAGTGGAGGAGCAAACAAAAAGGTAAAAAGAAAAACCTTTTATTTTTCTATTTCCTTTTTGGGATTGAAGTCAAAGATAAATCTCAGCCATGTTGTGTCTGTGTGTATGTGTGTGTGTGTGTGTGTGTGTGTGTGTGTGTGTGTGTGTGTGTGTGTGTGTGTGTGTGTGCAGGCCTGGTTGGGATCTCGCTAACGGCCGACTGGGGGGAGCCGGTGGACGTCACCAACCAGAGGGACATCGAGGCGGCGGAGCGGTACATCCAGTTCTACATGGGATGGTTCGCTACTCCCATCTTCAACGGAGACTACCCCCAAGTCATGAAGGACTACATCGGTACGTCACCCACTAATTAGCTCTGTGTTATCATCAAACACATCCGTTCACACACAGCTACAAAAAGACTTATTTCCATCGTTTCATTGGTGTAAAGATACAAATATGCAGAAGTTCCTACAGAAATACATTTCCAGGTTCAAGTCCTTTATAGACAGACAGACAGACAGATAGATAGATAGATAGATAGATAGATAGACAGACAGACAGATAGATTCGATTTTTTTTATAGTTTTATTTTATTTCAATTTTTTTCTTAACTTAATTTGGAGTGCATTAGTCGCTTCACCTTCGTCTTGTCAATCCCATTTAATTACATTTGATTTGTTTCTTAAATTATCAGTAAAATGCCTCCAAGCCAAATATCCCCAAAAATGTATTATAAAACAAAAATGCAAATTATTACCAGGATGCTGAGCTTACATTCCCAAGTTTCTCATAAGCCATAATTTGACCTTTCTTTGGTTCCTTAATATTTTAATGTGCAATTGTAACTAATTTGAGCTGCTGGCATCACTGAACCTAAAGAGACACTAATGTTGTTGTTGTTGTTGTTGTTGTTGTGTGAAACCGTCTTTAAGTAGTGTTTTAAAAGAAAAGGCTTGTCTGAAAGAAAAAGAAAAAGTTGTGTCTTGCTGTGCAACTCAGTCATCCCCCCTGACCTTTGACCTCCAGGCAGGAAGAGTGGCCAGCAGGGCCTGGGCGCCTCGCGGCTGCCCGTCTTCTCGCCCCAGGAGAAGAGCTACATCAAGGGGACCTGTGACTTCCTGGGCCTCGGACATTTCACCACCCGCTACGTCACCCTGAAGAATTACCCGTCGGGCCTCGGGGACAGCTACTTTGCGGACCGTGACCTCGCCGAGCTGGTGGACCCCAAGTGGCCCGACCCCGGCTCTGAGTGGCTCTATTCGGTCCCCTGGGGCTTCAGACGCCTGCTGAACTTTGTCAAGGTACGCAACAGCAATCTGAGAGAGATCCAGATGTACGGGTTCTATTGAACGTAGACATGACGCCATCGTGTCATTTATCAGCTCGTATTATTATTATCATTATCATTATTATTATTATTATCAGTATTATTAGTATTAGTATTAGTATTCATTCAATCAATCGTAATGTCACGTTAACATTGTATTTATATTCACAATAATATAGTATACTTTCTTATTTTAATGCTTTGGCAACATTGTTTTTTGAAACTTTTTATGCCAATAAAAGCGCATTGAATTGAAAAAGTTATTTCATTATGATGCGTTCAAGCTCAAAAGTAATCTTGTAAAATTAATTTCTTTGGCGATAAATTTGAATAAATACATATGAGGGAGATGTTTTTACAGCAGTAAAAAATAAATATAGAGAAATATAACCTTTTTAACTTCATAACACAAACTTATAAATACTTCATTAAAACTACTAAAGCCTAGATTTATTTGAATCAAAGCAAAACCTTTTAATAAAAATACAATCTTTTATTTCCTAATCATTTTCATTTTTATCCACAAATTACAATACAAATGGCACGTAGGTAATGCAAGTCAACAGACAATAAATAATTTAGAGTCAAGTGTTTTAAAGATTTATTTTAAAATTAAATGATGGCTTTAAAAGTCTGCATATTAAGTTTGGAGCTGGAGCAGGCGGTGATTAGCTTAGCTTAGCATAAAGACTGGAAGTAGGGGGAAACAGCTAGCCTGGCTCAGTCCATATAGCTAAGAAATACACCGACCAGCAACTTTGAAGCTCAATAATTAAGTTATTTCTTTGTTTAATCACAGACAAATGTAATAATGACAATTTGTGGTTTTACATGGAGTTTTGTTGTGTAATTATTTATTGACAAACAGCAGTTGTCTATCCGCCCAGCACTTTTCCGCACGCGTATGTTTTTGAATGCTTTAGAGAGCGAGGCTAGCCATTCCCCTCCGCTCCCAGTCTTTATGCTAAGCTAAGCTAATTTACAATAATTATTGTATAAATATATATCAGATTCAGATTAAACTTTATTTTCATTATACAGAGTACAAGTAGTAGGACAACAAAATGTAGATTAGTGCAAAAAGAAGCAGTAAAAGTGCAGTGTTCTAGATAAATAACAGTATAAATATAAATAACAGATAACTAAAAAAAATAAATAACAGTATGAGTAGTATAAGCAGTATAACAATATAGACAGTTACATATACATATATACATATATATAAAATGTGCTTACATACAGTTACTATTATTTACCCTTTTGTTGTGTCTACATTGTCGTGCTATTACTTTGATACAATTAAGTTTTTGATTAATTAATGTTTTTATGAAACTTGATCATTTTACGACATATACTATTATGTTGTCATGTTATATTGTATAAGTAAGTATATATATATATATATATATATATATATATATATATATATATATATATATATATATATATATATATATATATGTATGTATGTATGTGTATGTATATGTATATATATATATATATATATATATATATATATATATATATATATATATGTATATATATATATATATATATTTACACGACGTCCCCCCTTCAGACTCAGTATGGAAACCCCATGATCTACGTGACGGAGAACGGCGTGTCGGAGAAGATGCTCTGCACCGACCTCTGTGACGACTGGAGGATGCAGTACTTCAAAGACTACATCAACGAAATGCTCAAAGGTGAGTCAGCAGCTCAGCGTGACGCCACCACGAAATGAAACGACCCCTGAGATGAATCTAAACGCGTCACATTCGTTTGTTTGTTTGTTTGTTTGTTTTGTTTCCCTCATTCTCCCAGCGATGAAGGACGGCGTGAACGTGAAGGGCTACACGGCCTGGTCTCTGCTCGACAACTTTGAGTGGGACGAGGGGTTCTCCGAGCGGTTCGGCCTCTACTACGTGGACTTCAGGAGCAAGAACAAGCCGCGCTACCCGAAGGCCTCGGTCCAGTTCTACAAGCGCATCATCAGCTCCAACGGCTTCCCCAACCAGAGAGAGGTAAACGCCTGACGACGCGCTGCAGGCGGAGCACATTGAGCCGCTTTCACCTGCTGAGAGCTTCTTCTGGGTCTCTTACAGGTGGAGAGCTGGAAGAGGAAAGCCGTGGAGACCTGCTCCTCCAGCAACCAGCTCCTGGCTGCAGGTTAGTAGGATGGAGCTGGATAAAGGCGGGGGGGCCGGGGGGGCCAAACAAAGGAAAAGTCTGTCTCAAGCTTGTTCTTTCGCTCTCTAACGGGGTTTTTCTTTGTTTCGCCCCTCCAGCTAGAAGAAAATCCCAGGGGGATCAGGAACATGCTTGGCCAGTGCATGATGAAGTTTAGGTACAAGAGTCCTTTAAACTTCAAATAGCACGTGTTTGGTTCTCGGAGTTCAGAGAGCAACTTAGCGAAGAATGAGGAAACCCGACAAATTAAAAAAATATATATATTTATTACGTAATTAATTATATCAAACATATAATACACTTAGAATAAATAAGCAGCAAATAAATGAAGAAATAATAACATGTACATAAAAATGTCCATAGCAGCTATTCAAATATAAATATCTTAAATATGTATATATACACTTGACACTTTAATTAACAGACTTATTTAATTTACTCTTCATTCTTTTTGTTTCCTCGATAGTAAATGTTCATATTATTTTATTTTTAAATTATGCCTTATACTACTGCACTGTGTTTATTGTTATGCACCAATCACAAAGCCAAAATCCTTGTTTGTGCAAACACATTTATATATTAATATACAATAAACCAACTGCAAATGGAGACATCTGCTCACATGTCCACGTTCCGTGTCTCAGATCCGTTGATCGGCCACATGGAGATGGTGACGGAGATCGTGGTTCCCACCGTGTGCACGCTCTGCATCCTCCTCAGTGCAGTCTTCCTCATGTTCCTGCTGCGTGGACGCCTCTGAAGACACACACACACACACACACACACACACACACATATACACACACACACACACACACACACAGATCTGAGAGTGAATTCAAAGCTGTGAACCTTTATCCTGTCGAGAGCCTTTTGTTGATTTAACTGTCCTGCTGTTCTGTTTGGAATAAACACTTTTCCAGGTATTGAGTCACAAATCTGAAAGAATTACTTCAAGCTTGGTATATTACTATTATTATTATTATTATTATTATCTTTTTTTAACAAACTGGTCGCGTGTGGTTTTTGAGGTAGCTCAGTTTATAGGCTACTCAAACTAACTGCAGAGAAAAGATGGTTTATTGTCAAAAAGTTTGTAAAATAAAGAAATAAGAGTGATGGAGATAAAGTGTTTTACTCTCTGTGGATCACACACTTCCATTAAATCCATTTCTAAGACTCAAATGGAGCTGGTTGTTGATTTAATTGATGAATCACAGAAACACCTGGTCCTGCACAGCGTTTCCTTCAAATTAAAAGCCCTGAACCCGGACATGAATAATGAGAGAGGGAAATCAACATACTAAAAATATAATTATAGTTTATAATATTTTATATTTTTATCTTGTTTTAGTGAAACTACATTTGATCACTGAATCACTTAAATGAAACACATTAAAAACAACTCAAACTAACTTAAAAACTATGTCGTCATAGCCAGGATTTGGGCCCTGTGATAATTAAACCAACCTCCCCAACACATGTTTGACTTGCCACCAAAAACATCTGTATATTAGTATTTTTTTCCTTCACGTTATATATTAATTTACCCGTTAAATAATGAAAAAAAAATCAGTGGGACTTTATTTTGAAAAAGGAAAATCTTCGCACCGGAAATCGGTGTTACTAGCTTGACGCCGCTTGTTGCTTCGCTCAACGGACATCTCGCGACCGGTGAGTTAATATTATAACGTGTAGAAGTGTCCAGTTTGAACTACAACGCCGTACTTTATTAGATGTACTTATTCTAGTGACGTGTGGTGGACTCGTTTTATTTTTACTATTAAAACAAGACGTGCCAGCGAACTTAAAGCAGCTTAGCGTTAGCTTAACGTTAGCTTAGCGTGACGTCATGTTTCAGTTTCCCGCCGTCTGGTGACGCGATGGTCGACCGATATCTGAGCGTCGCGGCCGATACCGATGTGATCACCAATATTATTATTCATTCACAATATATACTGAAATAGGATAATAAGAAAAATACATAATATATAGGATAATAAGAAAAATACACAATATATACAAAAAATAGAATAATTAGAAAAATGCACAATATATAAAAAAAATAGGACAGAATAATAAGAAATGCACAATATATACAAAAATAGATTAGAATAAGAAACAATGCACAATATATACAAAACATAAGATAAGAAAAATGCACACTATATATAAAATAGGATAATAAGAAAAATGCACAATATATACAAAAAATAAGATAATAAGAAAAATGCACAGTATATATACAATAGATTAATAAGAAAAATGCACAGCATATACAAAAAAATTTAAGAAAAAGAAAATGCACTATATATAAAATAATAGGATAAGAAGAAAATTGCACAATATATACAAAAAATAGGATAAGAAAAATGCACAATATATAAAAAAAATAGGACAGAATAATAAGAAATGCACAATATATACAGAAAATAGAATAGAATGAGAAAAATGCACAATATATATAAAAAAGGATAATAAGAAAAATGCACAATATATATAAAAATAGAATAATAATATTAAATGAAATTAACTAACAAAGCAAACAAAACAATATTCAGTAAATTCAACACCAAGCAACTGAAATATGGAAAAGCTGCTAAATGTATACAGTGTAAAAATACGTAGTTTAATAATATTAATACTTAGAGCTTGTATCCTGTTGAATAGTCACGTGTATAACGATTAACTTAGAATAAGACATTCATGTTAAATCAGAATCACCTTTATTGCCAAGTATGTGAATTTGTTTTTTTGTTGCTCTCGATGTTCAACCTATCTGAATAAATAAAGGTGAAGGACAGCAGTCTTATGTACACAAGTAGTGAAAAACAATGGGTGTATAGTATAAATATCACCAATGACCAACAATTGAAAATAAGAGTAAAACATCTATAGAAAGTACATGTAGTCAAGTGTTCTATAAGTTCTAAATTATACAATAAGTACAGAGAAATAAATACTTAAAGGGTATTGATGGGTGGGACACATGTCTAAATATAGTCGGCATCATTTATATTGACAGTGAAGGATGGTACGTTCATATTTAAAGATTGGAGCTTTAAAACCTGTAAAACTATACAGTTTCTGGATCAATGACTGTTGAATTACATTTATCTTAGTATTACATTTTAACGTAATATATTAATCTGTGAAGTAACGAAAGATACTTCAACCATACATCCCTCTCCTTCGTGACGTAATAAAATATAATGGGGTACAATGGAACTGAAATAGCTCGTCATTTTACTTCAGTACAGGTTTTTTGAGTAATAGTATTTTCGTTTATTATCAATACCATGTTTGTTTCAGTCTTTAATTTAATTTAGAGTCTAATGACACACCAAAATAAATCCTGGGAGTTAATCTGTTGCTTTCTGGAACTAACAGAACTTGTAGTTCTGTAATCAGACAAATGAATGTGGACTTAATAAAATAGAAAGCTTTTCTGTGGTTGTTCTGTATGTTTTATGTCATTATTGTGTGTTTTTAACGTTCTCTTTTCTGTGTTTTTACATGCGTTCTGTTATTGTGAAGCACTTCGTAAACAGTGTTTTTAAAAGGTGCTATACAAACACATTTTGTTGATATTATTAACACCATTTATTGCTTCGTGAGCTGATCCACGGTTGTTCTTTTCCCTCCAGGAGTTGTTCGCCATGGCAAACAGAAGGTTCGACTTCGACAGCCTAAGGGAGGAAGCGTTCCCTCCCCTCCCGCCTCCTCACTCCCCGGGTCGGGGAGGCCGAGGCTCTTTTGACAACGGTGAGAAGAAGCTGCGGCGGTCGAGATCGTATCCGACATTTTATCTTGTCAGGAATGCTAGAATTAGGCCTCCAGATGCTAACTGTCCAGCTGTGCTGTGGTTCTTCCAGAGGAAGAGGACGGCGGAGACGTGTCCCAGCTGGCCGACGTCCCTGCTGTTAAAAGGAAAGGAGTGAGGAAGCCGCAACCCAAGCTGGACTCTCAGAGGTACCGGAGACACCGGAGACACCAGTCAGAGCAGTTAAATGAGTTCTGGACGTTTAACCAGCGGGACGCCTCAAAGCGTGATCAAAACGTGGACTTTTAACGGAGGGGGGGGCTGTTGTTGTTTGTTACAGGCTCATCTCACTTTAGCTCCACTTAAAGGTTCTGGGTATCGGTTCTAATCTCACTGAAGCTGTTTTTAATTATGTGAGAATAAGTGACTTATTTAACCGTCACAATGAAACACAGCTTCAGAGTCAGTCATTTTTTTTAGTTTGCATTAACCCTCTAACCCCAAAAGCTGCCGGCTGGATGGAAAAGCATTTTTTTTTTCCCACCGTTTATCAGAGAGAAGCTGTAAAATAAAAACGTCATTATCGTCAGATTGTCATCTCTCCGACGGCCCTTGAACGCATCATGTGTGACGAACGCTTAGGTCAGAAAAAGCAGCCAAAAGGGAGCTTTAAATTGTGACTTATTCATTTAAAACCTCGTCATGATGGACTCACCTGAGACCAACAGTCATGTGACAACAAATCAGAGAAACTCTGACTGAACATTGGTCACACTTGTGGACACTTGGAAACATGTTGGATATAAAGATTCCGGTGTTTTCCAATTTTTGTAAAAAACATTATCAAAAAAATTCAACTTGCGGTTTTAATTTTTTAGGATTTATGACATTCTAACCGAGTTATTCTGCACTAAAGACGTGTTCTAGTTCTCTCTACTTCTAGTCGTGATGGTTCTGTTTCCAGAGAGGAGCAGGACTTTTATTTTGTAGAGAAAAACAAACTGCTTCGTGGGTTGAGAGGGTTAAACCCACTTTTATTATGGATCATAACATCCGACCTTAGAGCTGCCCTCGAGGATACGTCTTTATACAAACGGTGCATCGATGACGGACTCGGTCGTGTTGACTTGTACATTTTGCTTCAGGCTGATCTCAGAACGAGGCCTTCCAGCTCTACGAACCCTGTTTGATGACGTCTGTTTCAAAGGCAAAGGGCACGAGGTGAGCGCTGACCACCGCGGAGTCGCTCAATAATCTAATCTATTGAATCACATCCCATAATATCTGTGTGCGTTCGGTCCCTGCAGGCGGAGGACCTGCGGCTGCTGATGCAGAAGATGGAGAACTGGGCTCACAGGTTGTACCCAAAACTGCAGTTTGAAGATTTCATCGACAAAGTGGAGAAGCTCGGCAACAAGAAGGACGTGCAGGTGGGAGGAAGACGGCATCCGGTCATTTCAATGAAACGTACTTTATTTTTCTACGGTGCAGAATGAGTTATTATTCGAGTGTTTCATTTCCTTTCTTCCTGCAGACGTGTCTCAAGCGGATTCGACTGGACATGCCGTTGACACACGAAGACTTTATTGGTGGTGAGATTAAAAACACTGAAGACTTTCAGAATGAATCTGAAACATGAAATGTTTACACAATAGTTGTCCGGGATCAGGGTCTGACATCAGCACCTGCCGCCCGCCAAACGCAGGTGAATTCAGGCGTAAAAACGGGAAAGACCCGTTTAATAAAGTCAGCGTGTGACTGGATTCAGTTCCTGGTGTTTCTCCTCGGTTGCATTTCAACCTGGAACTTAAATGCTTTTTATTTGGATTTGGAGAAATATTTCTAAACAAGATCTGGTGCTACCAATTACCTTTTTAAAAGTAACAATTAGTTAAATGAAGTCCAATTTCAGCATCGTGAGTGAGAGAGAGAGCAACACACACACACACACACACACACACACACACACACACACACACACCCCTCCTCATGCCGATTTCCCATTGAAGTCAAGGAAAGAGTTCATCAGGATTTAGGAAAAGACACTTTCACTCGGCTACGAGATCATGTGACCCTCAGATTGCACACAGGAGAACTTTATTTAACTAATAATGTGACTTCTTTTATGGTCGTTCGTTGTGTCACACTTCTCAGGCAGGAGGGAAACCTACAGCTTTCCCAGAATCAGTAACCTCCATAAGAGTAAAAATGTATTTTTCAGCTATTATTTGTTTTGAGACAGACTCGAGGGATGAAGCCACATAAAAACATAATTATATGAGTGAGTAATGTCGACACTGACTCTAAACGTTTGTTCTCTGTGTCTTGGTTTAAGGTGAAGAAGAAGAAGAAGTGGCTCCTGACTCCCGTGGTTTTGGGGATCCGGATCCGTTCAACAGCTCAAGCTTTAACGACCTGCCGGCTCCGGTCCACTCCACCCCGGCTCCACCAGCTGCTCCGCCTTCCCCCCCGGCTCCTCCCCCCTCCTTGACAGAGGAGCAGCGTAAACGCGTGGAGCAGAACCGACAGCGGGCCCTGGAGAGGAGGCTGACCCGCCAGCAGCACACCGGTGAGAGGAACTTCTTCTACGGTTCTGTGTGTGACCTGAGATGTACTGATTGTATATTTAAACACGTAGACGGGCCCTCACACCCCTCAAAGAAAAAGGTCTTCATACATGAAATGTATAAAAACACTGAATGACATCAGATCTGAAATGATCCTCCACATCCTTGTTGTGGCTGAATTCCTTCTGTTTATTGCGTATTCTGCTCGATGATGGCTAACTTCCTTAAAACCTAATTCTGTATAAACTTCACAACTATTTCCTATCTGACTGCTAGTGAGGTGCCACAGGAACTCACTTACGGACCTCAGTAATTGACCACCCACAGAATACCAGAGAGATTGGATCAAAGTTTAATTCACGTAGATTTATTTGCAATGCCCAGATTACAAATAACTCGAGTTGCTGTCCGGAAGTACAGCCCACGAACATTCAGATTGACATAGTTTTTATAATGACACATTCTGATTCAGGTTCAGCCCCCGGTCCCACTCCTTAACCCCGCCCCCTGCGGCCATTTTGACCTCATATTAGGTGACCTAATGTCTCACGCATGCCATTTTACCCAGTTGACGCCATCTCAATACAGAAACTGATTACTTCACTGTCTGCCTCATGTTTATTTTCCCTGGTCATAACCTTCAACCGCTACTAGTCATAATATCTAGTCCTTCCCTACTAGTCATAATATCTAGTCCTTCCCTACTAGTCATAATATCTAGTCCTTCCCTACTAGTCATAATACCTAGTCCTTCCCTACTAGTCATAATACCTAGTACTTCCCTACTAGTCATCATACCTAGTCCTTCCCTACTAGTCATAATACCTAGTCCTTCCCTACTAGTCATCATACCTAGTCCTTCCCCACTAGTCATATCTAGTCCTTCCCTACTAGTCATAATACCTAGTCCTTCCCTACTAGTCATAATACCTAGTCCTTCCCTACTAGTCATAATACCTAGTCCTTCCCTACTAGTCATAATACCTAGTCCTTCCCTACTAGTCATAATATCTAGTCCTTCCCTACTAGTCATAATACCTAGTCCTTCCCTACTAGTCATAATATCTAGTCCTTCCTTAGCCCTTTGGGTCTGAATCATTAACCACCAGCTGGGGGCCAAGGCGCCATCTCTACCGGCCCACGCTAGAATGTTTCAGGCCAACGTGACCTTATCTCCTGCTGAGCCTTGTGTCAGAGAGCCGTCTGCATGCTTCTCTTACACACAGCTCCCTGTGTCTCCACGGTGCCCTCCCCTACTCAGCTTATCTCCTCAGACTAATTAAACACTGTTCTCTATGTGGGTCGCTTACAGATCTGGTTCATGTATGTAACTTATAATACTATGTCAGTGATTATCCGATACATAAAACTATGAATATTGTGCTCTTAATAAACCTAATATATGTGTTAATGCGGCTTCATAGTTATCCTAAGCGTGAGACATTTATTAAGCATAAACATAAAATATTTTCCTTCAACATCCTTCAGACTCTCAGACCGCGGCCTCGTCAGCTGAAGAACCCGCCTCCGTCTCTGCAAACGTCCTCAACGACCCTCAAGAGGAGGAGGAGGCTTCAGACCCGGAGCCAGCCAGCAGCACGCAACTACAACAACAACAACAACAACAACCACAACCACAAGAACCCAGCCAGCCTCCACACGCGGACTCTGAGCCTCCTGCCGCATCACCTCGGAGCGATGAAGAAGAACCCGTCCTCAGCGAGGTCCAGGGACCCGGGGACGAGTGTGAGGACGGAGATGAATCTACGACCAGAGTTTAGTTTTCTTTTTGGCGATGAATCAAACTTCAAATTCATGTTGCCAACTGAAATACACGTAGAATCCCACATCTGTTTGTTTTTTTTTTTACAGATTTTTACCTTTTTATTGGCTGTATTTAGTTTGGAATAAATCTCCATATTCCTGAACTTGGCTGCATGTTTCTTGTAAACGGACCCTTGTTGTTGTTGTTGCTCATTTATGTTTTTGTCTTTTTTTAAAATACCAAACAATAAACATTTCCTTGTAAACTGTATAAAGACTAAAATATAAAGTCTGATCTCGTCTCCTCGATCAATGTGAATGAGAATAAAATCTGGTTTAATTACTTTTCATTATAGATTTAACCAATATATAAAACTCTCCTCCCCTCCCTCAGGCTCCCACCCTGTTCCCTGAACCACTCCCCCACCTTGTCCCTGAGGCCAACCACGCCCCCGCCACCACAACAATATAGGTACACTTTCGGATAATTACTGGCTACCGAGTTGCAGTACTTTTACAGTTTATACAGTAATTCTACAACATCACACGACTGATTTACTGTAAAATTGTCACTTTAACTTGCTGTGAAAGAAATGCAACTAGTAACCAGTAACTTATTGTAAACTTGCCGTCAAATATTTTACAGTAACTCTTTAAAAAAGTATTTCGTAGGTAGAAAAATCTTCCAACTTCAGATGAAAGTAGAGCTCTACTCTGCAGAGAACTGAAATAAAGTTGAAGTTTCTGGGCTTTGTAGTAAAAGACAATGCTCGAGTTTTATTGATTAAATGTTTTCTGTCTCTTAACTTCCTGCTATAGACTAAAGAGTTTAATATTCATCCATACAGGTTCAATTACAAACCACAAATGTTACAAAAATAAACTGTGGAAACACAAAGCAGCATAATCTACAGTAATAGTCATAACTAGTAAATAAACCTGCATGTCGTTACTTCAAACAGAAGATTGATTCAATAAAAGTCTATTCTTAATTCAGTAAAATATTTTTACACCTCAAACAATAAAAAATAGACTTTGTTTAAGCATCCGTCCCTCTAAATGATGAAAACAAAAAGTATGCGGTTGATTCAAATCTTTCGTCATGATTCCCGCGATGCTGAAGAAACGTGACACTTCTAATTACTCGTTAACGTTCCCGGTGGCCGTCCATTGAAAGACTAAGCCGTGGTGGCACAGAGGCGCGAGGGCCCCTCGGGGGCCAGCAGGGCCAGCTCCCGGACCTCCTCCAGGAGGGAGTACAGGTTGGGGGTCTTGCTCTGGCTGAACTCCCTCTCCTCTCTGGAGAGTTTGGGCCGCCGGGCCGCCTTCTCCTGGGCCTGCTGGGACGCCTCCTCGGCCAGACGCACCACCTCCTGCACCAGCCGGCTGCGGCCCTGAGGCCCCGCCTCTACGGGGCCGCGGTGGAGGGGCCCGTTGACCACCACCTCCAGGCTCAGAGCGTCCGCGTGGCAGTGTGTCGAGCGCACGGAGATACGGACCTGCGGAGGAGGAGGAGGAGGAGGAGGAGGAGGAGAAGGAGAAGGAGGAGGAGGAGGAGGAGGAGGAGGAGGAGGAGGTCACCGTACGGCCTCGATACCGGCAGTTACATTATGAACCGGGCACGTTTACGTCTGTGAGGACTAAATGGTTTGGGGATGGAGGGTGTAGCTGAAGTTAATATCTTCATATTTATATGAATATAGTTTTAATAATAAAAGATTATGCTTGTCCTATTAAAACCACTTGGAGGGTGATGCTTTAAAGAGGGGGTCGCTTGTTTGCACAAACATTTAAAAAAAAAAAATATATATATAAAATTATATGCGTGAAATAATGAATGAATAAATGCGTAAAATATTTAATGATATGCGTGAAATAATAAATGTGTAAAATATTTTATGATATGCGTGAAATAATGAATGAATAAATGATTCAAATATTTAATGATACATTTTCATATGTGTGAAATAATAAATGCGTAAAAAAATAAAATTATATGCATAAAAATGAATAAATGCAACTCACGGTGATGTGGTCGAACAGCCTGAAGGTGGAGGTGCCGCAGCTGGAGGTGGCGGTGATGTGGTCCGAGTGTCGTCGCACGGCGCCGCTCTGCCACTCGCAGCGGCCGTCCTGTACGACCGCCACCACCTGACCCTCTCGATTCTTCATGTACACCGGACCTTTCACACCATACCTGCAGAGGGAGGGGGCACAGGTGTGGTCAGGAATTCATTCATTACAGCGTCAACCAATCGTGTTTTCATTGGGCAGCGAGGAGTGTTCGTACTCGGGGACGAACACCAACACGCCGTTGTCTCGGATGGAGTAGATGACGGCGTCGGCCACGCAGCGCTGGTCCGACTGAGGGTCTCTTTCTTTGAAGTAGAGACACTGAAACAACTCCGTGGACAACTTCTGGGCCTGCTGGGCAGCCTGCAGAGGTCACGCAGAGGTCAAAGGTCAGAGGCGTTTATTCACGCACAGCAAGAGAAGTGAACGGATCTCAGGAACCAGCACCGACCCGGTTCTTGTTGTTGACGTGATGAGCCGTTTCCTCCAGCTCTTTGTTGCTGGCCACCGCTCTGCCGGGATCCGACCCCCGGTCCGCGTCGATGGCCGCGGTGAGAAGGCGGTGCACCACGATGTCGGCATAGCGACGGATGGGTGAGGTGAAGTGAGTGTAGCGGTCCAGAGCCAGTCCTAAAAAAAAACAAGACCATCAGCAGTTTGCCAGAGTACATTTTAATTTTCTTTTAATCTAAGAATTAGAGAAGCTCAGACACCGTTTTTTCTTTGCCGATACCTGAACTAAATTATTCATATTGTGCAACTGTATTTACATTTGAACACATCATAACATTATAATTCACCTGCATCCAATACTCTTTTTTACTGAATAGAGCATGAACGCATCATAGTGTAACTCAACCACTCAACTTAACACATGAAGCTTTGACTTCTATACAACCAGAGGAGTCGCCCCCTGGTGGTCAGGAGAGAGAATGCAGCTTTAACACATGAAGCTTTGACTTCTATACAACCAGAGTCGCTGCCCCCTGGTGGTCAGGAGAGAGAATGCAGCTTTAACCCATGAAGCTTTGACTTCTATACAACCAGAGGAGTCGCCCCCTGGTGGTCAGGAGAGAGAATGCAGCTTTAACACATGAAGCTTTGACTTCTATACAACCAGAGGAGTCGCCCCCTGGTGGTCAGGAGAGAGAATGCAGCTTTAACACATGCCTCACCGCATCGGCTTCACTCTTCAGAACCGGAGGTTGCCACCTGAACTTAATGCAACCTCCGTTAGCGTTAGTCGTTAGCTCTGTTATTGAGCCAAGTAGCTAACGGCTAACGTTAATTAGCTCGCCTCCTGCCGATTTCAACACAGATTTCTCGTTCAAAATGTTGCATCATCAGGGAAACAATACGATGCACGAGAGTGTTTAATCAAAGTTGTGTAGTACTAGTTTGCACATGTGCAGAAGCGAATGGGCAGGATGTTCGGATCAGGCGACACGCGTCGTTGTTCCCGTGTAGCGTTAAAGAGCAGAAGCTAACGATCGTTTTATTTGAGGCTCCACTGAACCGGACGTGGTGAAGATATCGTCTGCTGTACCGTAGTGGTAGAACTGGTCTTGAGACTGGAGGCCAGTGGAGAAGTACACGGCCTGTGACATGGCAGTGGTGGCCATGATCCTCAGCATCCGGTTAACCAGCGGGTCCTGTGGGTCCACAGCCCGATCCAGAGACTCCGCTAGAGCCTTGTTGGTCCTGGGGGAACAGAACTACCCGTGAGGACACGTGTCTAGCTCTAGATTTACACTGGGAGAGAGTGTTTGGTTTTGTTTTGACTCCAGAACAACATTACAGAAGCACTGATGTATAAATAAATGTGGTGATCCATTTTCCATGTCTGATCTAAATTGTTTTCTCTCCCGTGTTTATGATTTAAGAACAGGTAAAAAAATATTTACTGTCAGGATCAGGTAGTGTTTGTTGTTGTAATACTGAGTTCGGCCACAAGAAGCTGAAGTGCCCTACTACCTCTAAATAGGACTTGAAGCATTAATGGTTTCTCCATGTACTCTAAACAAAGGTACATATATTTTGTGTTAGAAAGCCATGTAATGTCATTCAACCACAGACTGTATTTAAGAAGTGGACGTAGTCATTCATATTTGGACTGAGGAGGACGTAAAGACCTGTCAATCACCTTGTAGCCCCGCCCTAAAGCATCCCCTGCTTTATGGTCTGTTTGACTCTAAATAGACCATAATTTACTAAATGAACATCATGCTGTATTGAAGAAGACTTGAAACTAGAGATTGAGACATAAACTCATGTTTACAATGTTTACTGAGGGAATAAATCAAGAGAGAAGTAGAGTCATTTTCTATAGACTTCTATACAACCAGAGGAGTCGCCCCCTGGTGGTCAGGAGAGAGAATGCAGCTTTAACACATGAAGCTTTGACTTCTATACAACCAGAGGAGTCGCCCCCTGGTGGTCAGGAGAGAGAATGCAGCTTTAATACATGAAGCTTTGACTTCACTCGTCAGGACTGGAGATTGCTGTCTGGGTGCACTTCAGCATAATTGTGGCCAAAATGAGTATTATAACAACTAACACTGAGAAATATAATCCTGACCAAAAAGAGCTGTTTCACAGATGAAAAAGGGAACTTAAAAATATTTTCCTAGCAATATTCCATTTTCATTCCACCATAAACACAGGAGAGAAAACTATTTAGACTTAATGAAAACGGCTCACAGGAATAGTTTTTTCTCACTGGTCCTCTCAGGGCTTCCGTACACGAGGATGTTGAATGAGCGAAAACACACCCAGCTTCATAAAATCAGTCACCTGGTATCCACGGTGAATCCTCTGGCGGCGGCGCTGTCCACCAGCTGGCTGAAGAACTCCTGCCGTGGCGGTGGGTGCCGCCTCAGCAGGGCCTGGTGAGGGAAGGCCTCCTGGATCTTGCGCGCCACCCAGTGGTTGGCGTAGATCATGCACTCGGCCACGGTCTCGTGGACCTCCAGCGGCTGACGTGGCACCAGGGCTGTGATGTTCATCTCCTCATCCAGCTGGGCTCGCACCTGAGGAGGGACGGGGGAAAGAGTTTGAGCCGGACCATAAGGAAGCATTTCAAAAATGAACTCAGGAGCTTTTATGTAAGTCCGCCGCTGAAAATAGTCCCCAACAAATGCCTTTTTTCTAAATATTAAACTATAAATTTGTGACCGATTTTTAAAGATGTACGACTTCAGCTGAGAGCAGAGAAGTGGGAACACATTAATGGTTTTGGTCTCTCAATGGGATTTGTTGACATTAACTCCAGTCTTATCCTTATCCAAAAACAATAACAATGCACGCGCCTTATTTGCTACCGTCGACAGGCTAACAAACCCTCCAGTGTCAGTAACTGCTGAGCTCCAATCCACCTGGGTATCAATCAATTTGCTTCCTTTTTTACTGACAAAATTCAGAAAATTAGACAGGCAGTCGGTGCCTCCACATCAACCACAGGACATGTGTTGTCCCCATCTTTAAATAACATCCATTCAAATATCATGACGCAATTTCATTCAATCAACCAAAGAAGCCTAGAAGACATTATACAACATCTGAAATCATCCTACTGCTGCTTAGATATTCTACCGACACACTTTTTCAAAAATATTTCACACTGCATGACCATTGATCTTCTACAAATTGTAAACACCTCCCTTCTCTCAGGTGTTTTCCCACAAGCCCTAAAACTGCAGTTATTAAACCACTCCTAAAGAAGGCTAGTTTAGACCCCGCAATAATGAAAAGTTATAGGCCAATATCAAACCTCCCATTTATAAGTAAAATAATAGAAAAAGTGTTTTTTCAACAGCTGAACAACTTCTTAGCCGTAAATAACTGTTTTGATGTCTTCCAGTCCGGCTTTCGACAGCACCACAGTACTGAAACTGCTCTTGTTAAGGTTTTCAACGACATCCAGTTAAACACAGACAGTGGTAGAACCTCCGTCTTAGTATTACTGGATCTCAGAGCTGCATTCGACATGGTCGACCATGACATTCTACTAGACAGACTACAGGTCTGGGTAGGACTCTCTGGCGCAGCACTTAACTGGTTTGAATCCTACTTGAAAGACAGAGAATACTTTGTGTCTGTAGCTATTTACACATCAGAGCTGACTAGGGTGACATGTGGTGTTCCCCAAGGTTCAATACTGGGGCCTCTTCTGTTCAACATCTACATGCTTCCACTGGCTCAGATTATGGAAAACAACAAAGTGTGTTATCATAATTATGCAGACGACACACAAATCTACATAACTATATCACCAGGGGACTATAATCCCATACAAGGGCTGGGTAAATGCATTGAACAAATCAACAACTGGATGTGCCAGAAGTTTCTTCAATTAAATAAAGATAAAACAGAAGTAATTGTTTTTGGTACCAAGGATGAACGATTGAAAGTCAGCGCTCAGCTTCAATCACTGATGTTAAAAACCACAAACCAAGCCAGAAACCTAGGTGTAGTTATGGATTCAGACCTCAACCTGAACAGCCATATCAAGACAATTACAAAATCAGCCTACTATCACCTGAAGAATATAGCAAGGATTAGAGGACTTATGTCAACAGGATTTGGAAAAACTTGTCCACGCTTTTATCTTCAGTAGACTTGACTACTGTAACGGTGTGTTTACAGGTCTCTGTAAAAAGTCAGTCAGAAAGCTGCAGCTGATTCAGAACGCTGCAGCTCGAGTCCTCACTAAGACCAAGAAAGTGGATCACATGACTCCAGTTCTGAGGTCTTTGCACTGGCTTCCTGTCCAACAAAGAATTGACTTTAAAATCCTGCTGTTGGTTTATAAAGCACTGAATGGTTTAGGGCCTAAATACATTTCTGATCTGCTGCTACCTTATGAACCATCCCGACCCCTGAGGTCATCTGGGACTGGTTTACTTTCTGTTCCAAGAGTCAGAACTAAACATGGAGAAGCAGCATTCAGTTTTTCTGCTCCACATATCTGGAACAAAGTCCCTGAAAGCTGTAGGTCTGCTGAGACCCTAAACTCCTTTAAATCCAGATCCAGACTCTTCTGTTTGCTGATGCCTTTAATTGAACTAGATTCAAGGATCTTAATCAATTTCTTTTTTTAATGAATGTTCTTAATTGTTTTTTTAAATCTTCTTTTCTTTTGCATTATGTTTTGATGCTTAATGGTTTTATGTGAAGCACTTTGAATTGTCTTGTTGTTGAAATGTGCTATACAAATAAACTTGCCTTGCCGACAACAAATATTTTTAAAAATATATTTATATATTATAATATATTATGTTATTTTTATAATATATTTTTTATGTCTATTTCTATATAGTTTTTATATATTATTTACTTTTTATACATTATGTATTATATGTTATTTCTATAATATATTTTTCATTTCTATATTATTATTCTATATTATTATTTATTTATATATAATATTATTTGATTTTATATATTATTTGTTATTTTTATAATATATTTGTTATTTTTTATAGAAATATATTTTTATTAATGGTCATTTAACTTTTTATTTGTGCAGATCTGTCAGGGTGAGTCATTCATCCTGGTCAACAGGTCGAACATAAAGTCATTATAAAATACACTTTAAACCTTTTGGTTTCCAACAACTGGCTAAGAAATATTTTCTCTCTTTAAAATGTTTTCACAACACCAGGAAAGGAAACAGAAACTCTTATTCCAGTGGGTTGAATAAATAACGGTTATCTTGAACACCATAACAATGTACTGCCATGTAATTTCATGATGACTCCTGCAGCTCAATCCATCACTCGTATCTAAATAAGGTAAAAGACGTTTTATTAGAGCATCTTATAGATGAACAACAACAAGAAGAGTTCATATCTTGTTTTGATGGATGAACAACCAGCGTGTGAATGTAACACATTTATAAGACTTCTCTGTATTCACACGGCTTTATGGAGCTGGCAATGTAAAGTAATGTACCACTGCATCTGGAAATCTCTATATATACACTCTAGATGGACCATAATTTACTAAATGAACATCATGCTGTATTGAAGAATACTTGAAACTAGAGATTGAGACATAAACTCATGTTTACAATGTTTACTGAGGGAATAAATCAAGAGAGAAGTAGAGTCATTTTCTATAGACTTCTATACAACCAGAGGAGTCGCCCCCTGGTGGTCAGGAGAGAGAATGCAGCTTTAACACATGAAGCTTTGACTTCTATACAACCAGAGGAGTCGCCCCCTGGTGGTCAGGAGAGAGAATGCAGCTTTAACACATGAAGCTTTGACTTCTATACAACCAGAGGAGTCGCCCCCTGGTGGTCAGGAGAGAGAATGCAGCTTTAACACATGAAGCATTGTCTTCACTCGGAGAAGTTTTTTTCTTGTAAATGTGTGACTTTATAATCTCATCATTCTTTCCCTTTAATCTTTATTCTCTCAAATTTAGAGTTGTTTTTTTTCCGGAGAATATTACCTACGCTCCATAATTTTATTTGATTTCTTTACTTACAGTGACATTAATAAGCCGTCATAATGTAAAGCATTTTTTTTGCAGCAGTTTTTTGTTCGTCTTTAGATCTTGAAAGTCTTTATTTACACACGGTATTAATGATCATGTTACCATTTCAACAGTCTGACACGAAAAAGAAAACATTTATTAATTTACTGGCAGACTATTAACAACACGTTACTTCATGAATGAATGACAACGGTTATGCCAAAGTATTTAACCAGCTTTATGCTATTTATTTAGAAGGATAAAGGGAACCCCTCTCACCTCAACCCCTTCCAGCTCCAGCGCCCCTCCTCGGTCCCTCTGGGCCCGGAGGTGCCTGGCGACGTGGGTCAGCGTCTCCAGGGCCCCGGTGAGCCGAGCCAGCTGGGCGTCCCTCTCCTCGGACTCGAGCCCGGCCAGCTCCGGCACCTCGGCCCGCTCCCCGTTGAGGAGCGCCTGGGCCAGCTCGTAGTGCAGCTGGTAGGAGGAGCGGACCAGCGTGCGGCCGTACCACACCTTGTCCACGGCGAGGGTTTCCGCGTCCAGCTCCCACATCACGCTCATGGCGTACCTGGAGAGAGGACACGGACATGTCACGAGGTCGTTGTGCCACGGAATTTAGCTCGTAATCCCAATTTGCTGCGTAGGAAAGAAAACACAAAAAACGATATCATCTGGAGGATGACTTCAGGAGTCTCACAGCCAGAGGGAAGAGGTCTGGTGGGTTTTTGTCTTTTAATATCCTTTGAGCTCTTTGCAGGCTCCTCTTCTACCAACCTCTCTGACGCTCAGTAGACGGAACCAGTGAGGATCTGGGTGGTTTTAATCCCTCCCGTCCTGGACCCTGAACATCCCATCATGTCCCCTTTGTAACGTTTGCAGTCAGGATGCTTTCTATTTAACAGCCGTTTATGAGCTTCTTTCTGCACCAGGATGGAGATGTGTGAGGACCACGTCAGGTTGTTCGTGATGCTGTTCACTTGCTCCACCTCAGCTCCACTGATGTAGACGGGTGTGTGTTACGTCTTCATGTGTTCCCGAATGCCCGCTAATTGACGAAACCCAACGTGGCGTTCACTGACCTGTCGACTCCCCCCAGCAGAGAGCAGAGGTCCGCACTGAGAACGGCAGGCAGCATGTCGTACCGGCGGTCAGCCAGGTAGTACGTCGTAGCCCTTCAGAGACACAGATGAGGAGGAGGAGGAGGAGGAGGAGGAGGAGGAGGAGAGGAAGCCACAAGGATAATTGCAATCAAGTGTGTTTGCACTTTAATATCATTCGTGCTGTAATATCGTTTGTGAGTCAGACCTTGAGACGAGGCAGAAAGCAGCTGCTTGCTTTTAATTCATTTTCTTTTAAATTTAATTTTTTATGTTATTAAGTTATTTTGTTTTATAGCTTTTATTCTGATTGCATTTATTTGTTTGCTTTCATTGTTTTATTGTTGTCTGTGTGTATCCGACATAAACAACACAAAATGAAAATTCTTTGTCGTAACTTTAATATATATATATTTATTATCATAATAAACAATGCGTCAGGGTCTTCTAATGTCAGGTGATGATGCATAATAAAGGCTGGACTATTTAGACAATACTGCTGTTTCATACTTAGATTTGAATCTAAAATAATTGGCCTTTATAGTTCTAATAACGTCACGCTGGCGCCACATTTTTGATAATTTTACACAAAAAAAGTTTGAGTCAGCAAGTGACTGAAGTGTTTTCTCCACTTTAAATCAAGAGACGTCAAGTTTAATTTAATTACACACTAAATGTTCTTTAACATTGAAACATTTGTTTTTATTTCTCTGTTCTTTTGTTGTTTTTGCTTGTTTGCTCTTATACTTTTCCTCGTGTGTTTGTCGTGTCGTCTGTGAAGCACTTTGGCTTTTAAAAGGCGTCTTTTAATATCAATTTATTCTCAGTGAATTCCCCACTGATTGATTTGGGCCTTGAAATGTGCAAAAAGTTTCAACAATAATGCGTCTTCATTTTTTTTTTATGTCCACTTCCTGTTCTTCGTCTCTCGCCTGATGAAGAGTTGCTAGATTTAATCCCTCAACGTGCTCCGGTCCCTCTTTTCTGTGTGAAGAGCTTCTCTTCTGCGTGTTGTTCTTTTATTTAACGACAGCATTGTTGCAGCAGCTTTCTCTCTCCTCTTCTTCTTCGTCTTCGTCTCGCCGCTCCTTGGATCTGAACTCACCTGGTCCGGGCCTCCAGGTCGGTGAGCGATCCCTCGGCGACGAAGTGTGTGACGTCGGCGATGTGGACCCCGAGCTCCAGCCGCTTCCCGCCGGCGAGGCCGCGCACCGACAGCGTGTCGTCCACGTCCTCGCAGCCCCGCGGGTCGATGCTGAACACCAGGTGGCTCTCCCTCAGGTCCCGCCGCTCGGCCACCTGGGCCGCATCCACCGCCCACGGCCTCTCGGGCGAGTTCACCGGCATCTCCCTCAGCTGAGGACGCACACGCGTTCATTCAGAGGCCTTTACTAGATAAGAGGAGCAGCGCGGAGCGGAGAGGAAAACCTTGGGTCGTCACGAGAATAGAAAAAGGTGCACGTGTGAAGAGAAAAACAAACATGCAGTTTCAAGGCGGTTAAAACCAACCATGGACGCGTCCTCGTCGGGGGAAGAGCAGAATTAGAAACTCTCATGTGTTTCATAATGTGAAAAACAACGTTCAGGGTCGCGACCTCGAGGTCGGCTCGGCTTCATAAACGTTCAGCTCCGGTTTAAAAATCCTTACCGGTGCGTCTGTAATATCTTTTGAGTGTTTATTGTTTTTATTCTACTCAGAACGACGAACGCGGAGGAAAAGTCAAGAGACATAATGTAGAATAGGAAAATTGTACGAATAATATATAAATATATCCGTTTCTGAAGCCAAAGAATTGCACAGTTTAGTGTAGGAAAGTTCACATGATGAAGTATAAAGACGATGTGCATGTGAGGGGAGGGGAGTAAAGAAATATAACACATGATGCATAACAACATTTGTTAGTGAATACATGTTAGATGTTGTATTATTCGGCTCGTTTGTCTACGACACTTAAAAGAGCATTAAATTGTGTTTGTATTAATTCTCTACTCACGCGGGACCTGAAGTTTGTATTTTACCGACATTATTCCTCGGATATGTAACATCCGCTTATATTAAAAAGTAATATACTAAATAATAGCTACATCTAATATTAGAACGCTATATCGGCCTATAAGACCTCTTGCTCTGGTGCGAATGGGTCTCACAAATTTACACCTAAAATGCTGCAATTTAGAATTATAATAACAAACTTCCATAACTCTGCACCAGACAAGAGGCAGAAAGAAAAGGCACGGACAAACTGAATTAAAAATAAAAATAACAAAAACGCTCTGTAATTTGCGGTGGATTGTTTTACGTATTAAGATCCCAGACGACCTCCGTCATCGTTCATAGACCGCTGGAGGGTTTAACCTCGAGACGCGTCCCCTCTCCCCTGAGCGTCCCCCCTGAGCGTCCCCTCTCCCCTGAGCGTCCCCCCTGAGCGTCCCCTCTCCCCTGAGCGTCCCCTCTCCCCTGAGCGTCCCCCCTGAGCGTCCCCCCTGAGCATCCCCTCTCCCCTGAGCGTCCCCTCTCCCCTTGAGCATCCCCTCTCCCCTGAGGGTCCCCTCTCCCCTTGAGCGTCCCCTCTCCCCTTGAGCGTCCCCTCTCCGCTGAGCGTCCCCTTTCCCCTGAGCGTCCCCCCTGAGCATCCCCTCTCCCCTGAGCGTCCCCCTGAGCGTCCCCTCTCCCCTGAGCGTCCCCTCTCCCCTGAGCGTCCCCCCTGAGCGTCCCCCCTGAGCGTCCCCCCTGAGCGTCCCCTCTCCCTGGCGTCCCCTCTCCCTGAGCGTCCCCTCTCCCCTTGAGCATCCCCTCTCCCTTGAGGTCCCCTCTCCCGAGCGTCCCCTCTCCCCTTGGTCCCTCTCAGCGTCCCTTTCCTGGGTCCCTGAGCATCCCCTCCCTGAGCGTCCCCTCTCCCTGAGGGTCCCCCTGAGCATCCCCTCTCCCCTGAGCGTCCCCTCTCCCCTTGAGCATCCCCTCTCCCCTGAGGGTCCCCTCTCCCCTTGAGAGTCCCCTCTCCCCTTGAGCATCCCCTCTCCCCTGAGCGTCCCCTCTCCCCTGAGCGTCCCCCCTGAGCGTCCCCTCTCTCCTGAGCGTCCCCTCTCCCCTGAGCGTCCCCTCTCCCCTGAGCGTCTCCCCTGAGCATCCCCTCTCCCCTGAGCGTCCCCTCTCCCCTGAGGGTCCCCTCTCACCTGAGCGTCCCCCCTGAGCATCCCCTCTCCCTTGAGCGTCCCCTCTCCCCTGAGCGTCCCCTCTCCCCTGAGGGTCCCCTCTCACCTGAGCGTCGGAGAACGGGGGCACGTGGATGCAGTTCTCCATGAGGATGGTCTGGACCTCCGTCTCCAGCTCCCCGGCCCGACCCAGCACCCGCACGCTGTGGCCGTTGGGGTAGAGCGACGTGCTTTCCCAGGTATCGATGCGCACCACCACCCTGTGGTCCTAGGGGGGCGGGGGGGGACAGTCATCTCATTTACATTCCTACATGAGCCAAACTAGTTCCTTAAGCTGAGTGAAGAACTCAGATGGGGGAGCAGACCTGCAGAGCGTCGGCCTGCTGGGTGCTGATGCGGATCTTGGGGATGCGATGGTCCCAGGGAACAGCCAGGATCCGCTGGGAGTTCCTGGTCTGGGGCTGAGGCCCCTCTCTGGGGGGGAAGGTGACGACGTAGTCCCTCCAGTTCCTCTGCAGGATCCCCACCACGCGGCCTGAGGGTTTTGGGACCGAAAGCTAGAATTTACTGTGTTTGCGGAAAGTTCTCTTAAGAACGAATCTGTCCGCTTCTTGCACGAGGCTCACAGAGTCGCTAGACTAGAAGAATTTCTAAAGTCTGAAAAAAAAGTCAGATTTTTATCAGAAAGTCAAGATGAGAAAAAGACGAACCGTCTTCCACCAAACGAGCGAGATCACGTGAGCGAGCTCCGGTGAACCCGGTGGACGAGTAAGACGTCGTTGACAAGCCCCTGAAGACGTCTCACCTGTCGGCATCGGCTTCCTGTCGCCGTCCTCCCCGCTCTTCTCCTCCCCCTGCCCCTCGGTCAGAGCCATGTCCTTCCCTCGCCACTCGCCCCTCGGCAGCAGCTCCACCGCGACCACGTCGCCGTGCACGGCTCGGTTGCGGTTCTTGGCGCCGCACACCAACACCCCCGAAATCAGGTCTGTAGAAAGAGAAGAAGGGGGGGGTCAGGGGGTCAGCGACAGCCGATCAAAGAGAGACCGATGAGTTGAATTCAGCCGCTGCAGCGCTGCACCTGAGTTCTTGTTGGACAAACCCTCCGTCGTGATGGAGGCTTCGCTGTGCGCCCGGTGCTTGCTGACATTCAGAGTGCCCTGATGAGAGAAAGACGAGATTTATTTTATGATGTGAGGAAACATTAATTATCTAGTTTGATTCATCAGACTGTCCTCAACCACTAGAATGTATTTCTACCATTGCTACTGCAAGTTTCCTGTCTCTCTTGCACATCAGTGGATATCAGGCGGCAACCTCCGGTCGTGAAGAGTGAAGTCAAAGCTTCATGTGTTAAAGCTGCATTCTCTCTCCTGACCACCAGGGGGCGACTCCTCTGGTTGTATAGAAGTCAAAGCTTCATGTGTTAAAGCTGCATTCTCTCTCCTGACCACCAGGGGGCGACTCCTCTGGTTGTATAGAAGTCAAAGCTTCATGTGTTAAAGCTGCATTCTCTCTCCTGACCACCAGGGGGCGACTCCTCTGGTTGTATAGAAGTCTATAGAAAATGACTCTACTTCTCTCTTGATTTATTCCCTCAGTAAACATTGTAAACATGAGTTTATGTCTCAATCTCTAGTTTCAAGTCTTCTTCAATACAGCATGATGTTCATTTAGTAAATTATGGTCCATTTAGAGTCAAACAGACCATAAAGCAGGGGATGCTTTAGGGCGGGGCTACAAGGTGATTGACAGGCATAAAACCATGTAGGTGGACTTGTTCTGTACCTGAATGTACCGCCCAGACTTGATTCCAGCCTCCAGGACTTCGGTGGGCAGATGTTCGGTGTACTCTCTCTCCGAGACCTCGCTCTCCTTCTCCTGCAGCGCCTGGGAGACGGAGCTGTACAGCTCGTGTGCGGCCTGCAGCTCCGGCCAGAAGCTTTGCAAGAAATCCTGCAAATACAGAGAACACATTAAAGTGACTGTGAGGAACTTCTACCTGGTCCTGAACCAGTCTCAGTTTGTCCTGGTTCTCTATAGACCTCAGTGTAGTCCTGGTCCTCTATAGACCTCAGTCTAGTCCTGGTCCTCTATAGATCTCAGGTTAGTCCTGATCCTCTATAGATCTCAGGTTAGTCCTGATCCTCTATAGATCTCAGGTTAGTCCTGATCCTCTATAGATCTCCATCAGTAAACAGACCAGATGACATCATGCTCAGACCTGATTTCAGACTTCTAAACTAAAAACACGTTGACCTCCAGACGAGGGAACAGGAAGTGATATAAAGTGTCTGTCTGACATCAAGATAAAGAGGAGAAGATACTCTAAATATAGTACTACTGTCTTTAATATTAAAATAACTGCTGTACATGTCTGAGAAAACCTTGTCCACCTATCAGCCTATTTCCCAACATTATAAACCAATTTCCATAATAACATGAGAACTGTTACCATGTAAACAAGACAAATAAAGTACAACACAATTAGACCAAAACAATCCATGCTGTTGTTTAAATAAGATTTAGGATTTAAGGAGTAATTGAAGAATCGCCACCTTAACGTGGTGGAGGAGTTTGAGTGGCTCAGTGATCCTGGGATCTATGTTGTCCTGGTAGGGTCTCCCAAGGCAAACTAGAGCGGTTCAAAAAACCCCGATGTATAGTGGCCCACGGAATCTAGCCATCTCACCCTGGACCAGGGAAACCGGGGAACCCTCCCGGAGCCAGACCCAGGAGGGGAGCTCGCCGGCGAGCGTCTGGAGCAGCCACCCTGTGGACCCACCACCCTTTGGACCCACCACCCTTTGGACCCACCACCCGCAGGGACAAGCATCGGGGTCGGGTGCTATGTAGACCGGGCGGCGGGCCGGGCAGGGGGCCTGGGTGAGCCGATCACCGGCAGCATAGAGGGGCTCTAGGGACGGCAGAGGAGGCAGTGCCTGAAGACTTGAGGGGGGGGCGGGAACAGTGACCATGGACTGGCAACCTGGGAGCTCGGACATCAGGAGGGAACTTGGAGTTGAGGCGCTACTCCTTCGTATCGAAAGGAGTCTAATCAGGATGCCTCCTGGACGCCTCCCGTTAGAGGTTTTCCAGACACGCCCAACTGGTAGGAGACCCCGGGGAAGACCCAGGACACGCTGGAGGGATTATATCTCCCAGCTGGCCTGGGAACGCCTCGGGATCCCCCAGAACGAGCTGGAACGTGTTGCGGGTGAGAGGGAAGCCTGCTGGGCCTGCTGCCACCGAGACCCGACCCCGGATAACAGGATGAAAATGGATGGATGGATGGATGGATGGATGGATGGATGGATGGAGTAATTGAAGAGATTATTGATGGACATTTCTAGATCTTTTGTCGTCTTCTGTGACTCTCAGAGGAATCGTTCTGTGATGTCATTAAACTACACATTCCTGTTGGCTAAATTAAAGTTATTCGCTTCAACTTCTCATCACAAAGTAAATGTTGATGCACAAATCAACAGCTGTAGAATAACGACACCACCTGCGTTTGGATGGCCGTTACAGTAAAACTCGTGATGAAGTTTATTCTCGACTTTGGAAACATGATCAGTTTTTTTTTTTTTTTTTTTTTAAATGGAAGTGTCGATCAAATCTTCAACTTGTTCAGCCAAAATAAAAGCCCTTTGAAAGCTTGAATGCTGAGGAAAGTCATTTGATATGATCGAAAGCTCCAGAATAACTAAGAAATTAACCTTGAGGTAAAACCGTTTCCTCAAATTAATTTTAAACACGTTGAAAGTGTTTAAAACAGTAAAGAAATATGTATTGTTTCGGCTCTGAACTCAAAATGAACACAAAATAAAACAACGGCTTTCAGATGGTTGTTTGAGGGCGTCTACATCAATACTGTGTGTGAGCAGCAAAATGAACGTTGAATAAATAAAGTTAATGTTTTAAACGGAGACTTGTCGACACGCCTGCGTTTCTTTTACTGACGTACCTGGACGGAGATGACGTAGACTCCGGAGTGGAGGCTGCTGTACCGAGCCACGGCCTCCCGGTCCTCCGTGATCATCACCACGTCCTTCATACCGGCCAGGTGGTCATAGTACCACACCGCTGCAGAGTACACACACCTGCACACACAGAGAGAAGTACAGCTTGCCTGTTAAACTTTCATATCTTGTACTTAGTTACTTTTCACATAAAGTACCCGTTTACCGCAATAAATGAGTCCAGATTGCAGCTCCAGCCTTAAAAAAGGGCCGTAAAAGTGAGACAAAAAAGTTTGGGGACGACATAATGCATAACCCACATCATCAAGAGCCACATAATTAAATCTGTATCATAACAAAAATCGTGGTGGTCAGCAGTACGTTTACTGTGTAATTATCTTTTCCTTATTTAACAGGCAGCTTCCTCGCTGGCGTTTTAATCTCTGCAGCAGATGACGATTTGATCTACAAATGCATTGATAATAATTATGCAAATTAGGTGAAACTACCAAAGCATGTGCTTGCAATACCTTCAGATATATAGATTTTTTTTTCCTAGTTTGATATAATTTGGATTTTACCGACTTTTTGCATAAAAATAAATCAAAGAATCCGCATGCACCCGTTTTATAGACCAAGCCTTACGTCAGGCAGACCTTTGGCAAAGCATCACATTTAAATATTAATTTATTACTGAATGTGACTGTTGGTCTCAGATGAATCAATCATTACGTCATAGTTTCACTGAGAATCTCAGAATTTTATGTTCTTTACAGAATCTGGTTAAAACAAACTGGTTATTTGTGGCGAGATTTTAAACGAAACCTGTAGAATAATGTTAAGCTTCGTTTCGGCTGCTTTTTCTGACGTCTGTCACACATGATGTGTTCAAGGACCCTCGGAAAGATGAAAATCTGACGATTAAGAAGGATTTCACAGCTTCTGGCTGTGATAAACGTTCTAGTTTTGGCGATTGTTTAAAGAGAACATGCTTTTCCATCCCGCTGGGGGGATTAGGGGTTCAGAATTACTCAAGTCCATATTAAGTCTCATGTGCTCATACTTTCTTTGTTATATTAACTGTTTTCTACCTGAATAGAGAGAAAAAAATATCTTTAGAAAATAGTGAAATTGCCCATAAAGCCCCCAGAGACAATCCAACTTCAAATGTTTGATTGACAGCTCAGCCAGGAGGCGGGCCCTAGGTGTCGTGTGGTTCAAGCTCCACCAGCTTCTCGCTCAAGTTGAACTGAAGTTGAAGTGGATTCAGGTTTATACATTCCTAAAACTGCACTTTTAAACTTTCATCTGAAACCTGCTGAAGGAGCCAGAGGAGCAGAAGCCTCACGACTATTTCATAATTGAAACTTCACACAGTTCTCACAAAGTTCAGTTGTGGGAAAGATGTTTTCTTGAGTGACTTCCGTAAGAAATAGTCTGTTAAAAACTGCTGTTTTTCTACTTTTGTATGGATTAAACTTAAAGACGTACTTAATGAGTGAGGTTTAGAAAAGTAAAAAGGTAATATTTCATTAACTTTTCAGCAATAAACTCCATTAAAAAACACGAAAAGACAACAAATTAAAACAAACAACGTAGCGACGTTCATGCTGTTTCCATAAATGTTTGTTTCCTTTGTTCCTCTGAAGCTCTCATCTCTCCATGCAGACAGAAAGAAAACTAAGTCATACCTACATTTAAGTCTTTTTTGGATGTTTACATAATTAATGGGACAAAATATAGATGTTTCCGAGCAACCGACTTCTAATCTGATTTAGTTAATCGCTGGTTTGGAACTAGCTGGTCGTTAGTGAGAATATTTATGGTTTACTTAAGTGTGTTAATCAACATTTAAGTAAACATAAGTATCAGATGGGATAATCTCAAGATCCCTAACATCAAAGATACCACGTTAGCCTCCATTTCTATCAAGTCCTGTCTTCTCTAAGTACACGATTGCTCTTCCTGATGCAGTACTTGTACTTCTTCCTGATGCAGTACTTGTACTCGGTGTCGGTCGGGCACTGACCTGGTCTGCCACTTCTCCTGGCTCTCCCCCTTCTCTCGTGGACAATAGGAATACTCCTGGAATTCGTTGGCGAACAGCACACAGTCATGTCGCGGGTCTTTGAGCAGGTTTCTCAGACGGTTGTATTGCCTGCACGGAAACACACACACACACACACACACACACACACACACACACACACACACACACACACACACACACACACACACACACACACACACACACACACACACACACACACACACACACACACACACAATTTAAAGGAATAGTTTGGCATTTTGGGTAATACACATTCACTTTCTTGTCTGTTTGCAGCTGGTTTGTAGTCTTTTTTAATAATAGTTTTGTGTCTCTTTGTGGTAATTTTGTGTCTTTGTAGTCGTCGTGTGTCTGTTTGTAGTCGTCGTGTGTCTCTTTGTAGTCGTCGTGTGTCTCTTTGTAGTTATTTTGCGTCTCTTTGTAGTCGTCGTGTGTCTCTTTGTAGTCGTCGTGTGTCTCTTTGTAGTCGTCGTGTGTCTCTTTGTAGTCGTCGTGTGTCTCTTTGTAGTCGTCGTGTGTCTCTTTGTAGTCGTCGTGTGTCTCTTTGTAGTCGTCGTGTGTCTCTTTGTAGTCGTTTTGTTTGCATAACTAAACAAATGAGATATAACATAGTAATTGGTGAGCTTGCATGCTGCTCAGCTGATTTGGTTTCCTTTGGTTTCCCCTGTTTCCAGTCTCAATGCTAAGCTAAACTAAACTAAGCTAAGCAGCTGTGAGTAATAGTTCATATTGAGTGGGGATCACATAGCTGGAGATTTATTTCATACATCATATGCGCACATGACGCACTTTACAGTGTATGAAAGCAAAGTTTCAACGAAACTCAAAGGTCATCGCACGCACACACACACACACACACACACACACACACACACACACACACACACACACACACACACACACAGAAGTGAATGGGGAAAACTGCAATTACTGACACAGTATGGCATCAGAATATGCTCCACCAGCTTTGTCCACCTTATCTAAAGTGAAGCCACATCATATTAATGATGCAACATTTTAAAAACGCTGGCGTCAGCAGAAAATCCAGAAAGAAAACCTGAGGGTGTGGGGGGAGGCCTGTGGGACCCCTTATTTACAGCGTTCACCACGTTTGTCAGAAAGTCTCTTTTGAGACGTGTTTCTAGTCGGAGGCCGCGTCTCGTTCAGCCTCCGTCAGCGGAGCTACGAGATAATGAGGTCGACCTCTGAACGCTCTTCACACACACACACACACACACACGCACACACACACACGCACGCACGCGCACGCACGCACGCACACACACGCACGCACGCACGCACACACACGCACGCACACACACGCACGCACACACACGCACGCACACACACACACACCGGTGCAGGAGGGTGGTAATCACAGGCCTAATTCAGAAAGCAGCCTCAGGAATTAAAAAGGTCTCGGCCACGGGAGCCATTCCTCTCAGGGTGACGGAGCTGAGCCTGTTTTAACAAAAGCCTCCTTTAGAAGACGAGCACACCCGGTCACACCCGGTCGGTGCGGTCACACCCGGTCGGTGCGGTCACACCCGGTCACACCCGGTCACACCCGGTCACACCCGGTCGGTGCGGTCACACCCGGTCGGCGCAAGCGTACCTGCGGCCTTTGCTGTGCTGCACGGCCTGGCAGGCGGTCTGGGTGAAGACGATGCCCTGCAGCTCTCTGACCTCCAGGATCTCCAGGTAGTCCACCACCACCCCGACGTCAGGAACCACGTAGTGGGTCAGGTCTCCTGGCAGCACTTTGCCATCTGGACGGGATGGAAGCAGATCACGTCCACGGTCATTTATTTATTATTCATTCACTGCGACACTAAACACCAGATTACCTGTTTTTATGTTGTTATGACAAACTACTTCCTACGGACTGGAGATGAGAAGTGGTAAAAAGTACAATATGTACCTCTGAGATGTAGTAAAAAGTACAATATGTACCTCTGAGATGTAGTAAAAAGTACAATATGTACCTCTGAGATGTAGTAAAAAGTACAATATGTACCTCTGAGATGTAGTAAAAAGTACAATATGTACCTCTGAGATGGAGTAAAAATTACAATATGTACCTCTGAGATGTAGTATAGTAAAATCATAAAGTAGAATGTAAATACTAAAGTAAAGTACAAATAACTAGGTCTGACATTCTTGTGTATCTGGTGTGTAGCTTCGCTGTAAAACACAAGTACACATGCAGTATTCCAGTGTATATCTGGTCTGTAGCTTCGCTGTAAAACACAAGTACACATGCAGTATTCCAGTGTATATCTGGTGTTTAGCTTCGCAGTAAAACACAAGTGCACATGCAGTATTTCAATGTGTATCTGGTCGGTAGTTTCGCAGTACAACACAAGTACACATGCAATATTTCAGTGTGTATCTGGCCACAACACAACAAGAGGCAGTACTGGTGACGTCACCCCGGTTGTCGCAGCCCGCCTGGCACAGCGCGCTGTGGCACGGGACCCGCTCGCGCAGGTAGTGCTCGCGCACCACGCGCACCTTGCGGCCCCGGCAGCTCTTCAGGTGCAGGACCTTCTCGGTCTTGATCATCCTCTCGGACCCGGAAGCGTCTCCCTCCTCAGCTTCTCCCTCTCGACGCGGGAGAGACACGACGCTTGTAAACAACACACTCAGGGAACCTACATGCGAGCCCGCTGACGTCATGACGCAAAAGAGCAGGTCGCCACGCCCCCCGTTTCTGTGGCTGCGTTCAGGTGCCGTCGGGAATTATGAGCACTCAAATTAGATAACCTTTTATTAAGCGAGATATCGTAAATAAGTAAAACTGTAAATATAAAAGTAGAACAGACAGACTTGATGAATATTTTATCATATGTGCAAAATAGTTATAATAGTTATTCTGTCTGTATATATAATATTTCAGTTATTGTGGATTCTTTCCTGTTTTTGATTGCTTATTTGCTTATTTATAATACTTGTTTTGATCTTGTTTCTTTTTACTACGTCTCTTGTTTGCACTTTTGCACTCTGCTGCTGTAAATCCTGTACATGTGGGATGAATAAAGGATTATCCTATCTTATCTTTGAAAAATATGTTGGCAATGAACGATTATCACAAATAATTTACTGCCTTAAAGTTGTTTTTCAGCTTTTGAGTGCATGTGATGAGTTGTGCGTGCACATATCTAAATAGGTTTGTATAAACAAAAAAATCAAGTTTGTGAATGTGTAATGAAGTTTGTTAAACCTAAACTTAAAACTTAAAAATGTATAAACATTTTGTGCATGTGTGAACATTTTTGTGCAACTTTAGAAATCCATATATATATATACATATATATATATATATCTTGCCGCTTTCTACATCTCAGAGGTAGTTATTGTAGTTTTTACTCCACTACATTTATTTAACAGCTTTAGCTACTTTACAAATTAATATTTTTGCACACAATATATACAAAGAGCTTCTGTAATGTGACGTTTAGTTATATATTTAGTTATAATATAGGGTTAGGGTTATATAGGTATGTGTTATATTTCCCATGAATTATGGCATTCTATCCCTATTTTTATGTCCACTTTATTTCTACTCTCCTTAATGTAAAGCACTTTGTGCTGCATTTACAAATAAAGTTTAATATTATTATTACTACTATTATTACTATTAATTATTATTATTACGATATTATTAATAATTATTATTTGTACTAGTATTACAATGATTATTACTATTATTATTCTTATTACTATTAATTAGTATTACTAGTATTACAATGATTATTACTAGTATTATTATTACAAATATTCGTATTACTATTAATTATTATTCTTATTACTATTATCATTCTTACTATTATTATTATGATTATTACTATTATCATTACTAGTATTATTATGGCTATTAATTACTATTATATTCAGTATTATTATTATTATTACTAGTATTACAATGATTATTACTATAATTATTATTGTCATTATTATATTTATTATTATTATTATTATTAACGGAAAAGGGGTTGTCAGATGTTTGTAAAGTACAAAGTGGTTTCAAGGTAAAATAAATATGATCCACGTAAAATCCAAGATGGCGCTCAGCGCTGCCTCATGGTGGTCAAGATAAGTATCCCCGCCCGCTCAGCAGATCGTCGCAGAAGAGTTTGTTCCTTTGGCCAACAATAGTCTAAACACCGACCCTTCATTTAAAACAGTGGAGCCGACAGCTGCTGACACAATGTAACACAACGTTACCTCCTAAATACAAAATGGCGGAGATGGCAGGTTGATGAGAAAAGCTGCGGTCAGCCAGACTAACTGACGGTTTTCTTAAGAGTTGTTCTTTGACTCATCAAGAGAGAAACCGCCGGCAAATAAAAAAGAACCAAAAGTAATGCGCAACGGGACTCATCTGAATATGTATATTTCACGGTATTTTTATGTATATTTCTACATGTATTAATACAAGTTGTGGAGTAAAAAAAAGTACAATGACGTCACGTATAAAGTAGGATAAAAGGGTGAAAAAGAAAAGTAATTCAGTGTATTTTATATTGTTTATTTTCCATCTCCAAATATCAGGCACGACATTTAAACGTGTATTTTTATTTTTTTATTTGTCTTAATTCGACAATTTAAACCACGTCGGTTTTTTTTTTTTCCTTTACGAACGTGGTGGTGAGGTGGGGGTTCTTCCTCTCGCCGCTTCCACTGCTCTTTGGTCGCGCTGTGCTGAGATGCTGCAGCAGAGCTCTAGCAGAGAGGAGCGACCGAGGCTCAAGTTGTGTCATCTGCTGGAGACCCACGCGCACGCTGAGGACTTTAACTCGTCTCTTTAGAATATATACATATTTATTTTAAGAATAATATATTTGCACGTCGCCGCTCAGGGAGCTCCGTTCATAGCACATTTATTTTAATTTCTCCGAGAATGAACTTTATTTAGGACGCATCCCTTCTGCAGGTAAGGTTTTATTGTTGATGTCATGCATTTACTTATTTTATCAGAGTTAAACATTGAATGATAATAACTTGACACAGAGGAAGTGAGTTTATAATCAAGGCACCAATATTAATCTTGTACATTACTGTATTCTGTTTTAATCATATTTATTGTTGACTCGGCTGCTGGAGTTGATTATAGGATTATAATTCCCCGACTTCTGCACCAGTTACTGTGCACGTGTCCCTATAGAACCTGCATATTTTATAATCCAGCTGCATATATTTTATTTAGCTAAATGGGCACATTTATTAATTGGTGTAACTCAAGAAAAGTCACCATTATTGCTATTTTCTTAATTAAGAAGCACCTTTATTCATCTTATTAATACTTCACGTGATTGCTGTTGTTACTGTGCTCTGCCTCAAAACAAAGTTTGTCTCATTGCTCATTTCTTTATGAAATTATCTCTTAAGTTCAGTGATTTCGGGGGTTTTGTTGGTATTTACTGCAAATGGAAACGTCCTCAATCTCTCCAGTTCACTCCCAGTGTTTCTTTTTTTAAGAAAAGCTTCTTAAACGTGAATATTTTCTCTGTTAAAGTCTTTTGAGTTGTGGACACAACGAGACGTCTCAGGGTTTCAGGAACACGAGATCTCACCGTTTTCCAGACAAAAAAACAATCGATTAATCGGGCAAAGAATCTACAGATTCTTCCCCAAGGAGAGAATCACTGCAGGTCCGGTCCCAGACCTCAGCCGGGCTTCAGTCCACTGATCTAATCGGGACGCAGTCGATGCTCTGAAGCTGTGATGAGGTGATGAGGAGGAGAAACGAGGAGCTGCAGGAACTAAACAAACTGCATCCAGCTGCTGGTGATGCCTCCAGACAGCCGGGTGTCTGGGGTCTGTTGACCTCAACCAGATGTGTCACAGGACCATCATGGCCATCGACCCCCTAACCCCCCATCCCCTCCAGCAGGAAGCCTTTACACATGAAGTAACACTCTGTCCGCACTAGATGGCGACCTTGAGCAAGGCACCTGAGAGCCAACAGCACGGGGCCCCAAGTGTTTCTGATGATTCACACACCAACGTGGTGTGCAGAGGTTTCAGGTCTTAGGAAATGACACAAAGTGGTTAGAATAGATTATATATAGATCTATATATCTATATATTCATAATATCTGTGCACGTAGAGCTGAGACCCAGAGCGAGACGGAGGCCGGTCTCTGTGTCGTGTTCTCTCCTCGAGTGGAGCTGCATTTCTTGTCACCGAGACGTTTGTCACAAATGTGCCTTTGCAATAAAAGTAATGCAGCCGGTGACGACTCCCGAGCTCTTACTTTAATTAAATGTGTCTCGCTTTTCTAAGGCGGTGCTGTGAGGTGGAGGTTTGGGGGTCAACAGTTCAGCTGAGGCGTTACAGAGGAGACACGGGGAGGTAGAAAGAAGTGTGAGTTCACAAAAAAGAAAGTAGATGAGGGCGATGGTCTGAGTCTCAGGGTGTGGAAGCAGAGCTGGAAGAAGAGGGATGTGAATGTTGTCGTACACGTGAATATACGTTTTTAATACTCAATGCCTTTAAGGCTTTCTCAAGTTTTGGCTTGGATTTTATGCATCGTCACATTTAAAGTCTTTGATGTCAGCGCTGACATGTTTTTATTATAATCAGAGCTGCAACAATCGATTAGTTGATCGACTACAAATGCAATAATTAAGGTGAGACGTGGCAGGCGATCGATTTTCATGCATTTGTCTATTTTATCTGTCAGACTCGTGGAAAGAAAACATCCAAAATACACATTTCTGTATTTAATTTACTACTTTTGTCCGTTTACGTCTGTAGATTTCTACTAAATTCACAAAAAGTTACCATTACATAACGCCTCATTTGCATATTTAAACATAACATTTCAGAAAACTTGTAATACGATAAATAATCCTCTTAATGTCAGTGATGAACTGATGAAGTTTCATGTTGATATCTATTCATTAATGTGTTGACCCTCTTCACCTGTAGAGTCTTCTTCATGTCTGTAATTTAACTAAACATCTCTTTAATAAATGAGTTTGTTCTCAGACTCTGATCCAGAAATCTCCACTTCAGTAGCTCTTACATCCACCAAACTTTACTCTTTACTTCTGAAAGAGATTCTGAAGGGTTCTACAGAGGGGTTTGTTCACACATCATTCAGAGCCTCATTTATACAACATTTATGAATAAAAACATGGAGAAAATAGATTTATTTATGGTTATCAACAGTATTTTCTGATTCATGAAGTGACACAAAGAGATATCCATAATATTCTCTGTAAAAACCTTTGACTCTAATATGTCAACAACATGAAACAAGAACTTTGAACCTGGATTTATCCAACGTTCACATTTATGTTCTGTAGATTAGCATATATTTAGTAAGATAACGCCTCATTTGCAAATTTCAGAAAACTTCTAATACAAAAAATAATGTTCCTAATGTAACTAATCAACTGGGGAAGTTTCATGATGATACCTGTTAGTTATTTCTTTGACCCTATTCTCACCTTCAAGCAAATCTTCATGCAAAAATGGCAGAAAATGCTTTTTTCAGCTTCATCATTTCATCAGATTTGGAGATTTCCTTCTTCTATGTTTCAGATCATATTAAACTGAATATCTTTGGGTGACCAAACGATTAATTGATAATGAAAATCATCGTTAGTTGTGGCTTTAATTGTGAGCGGATTTCTTTACGACGCGACAAAAGGCTGTTTGGAGAAAAATTAAGACAAAAAAATAAAAATGTTCAGCCATTCTTTTTCCAAAAAATACAGAATATGAATGAATTATTGAGAGAGCAGCCTCCAGTAGTCCTGCTAATTGTTTGTGGCTGCAGCAGTAACACTCAGTAAGTGAGACTTTATCCTCAACAACACTTGAAATGCTCGCTGGGCCACGTCTTCATGATTGTTCCCTCCACGCTCCTGCACTTGTGATTTCTCCGTCTCACGGTAAACATAATTCCAATCACTGTTTAGAGAACGTCGAGGGCAGAGCGCTGAAGTGTGTCGCCAGCAGAAGAAATAGTTCCTGGGGGCCGGCCGCTCTCTCGTCCGTACCAACAGGCCTGTTACCACGAAGCCATTAAACACCTGATGTGGGGCCGACCACAGCCGGGGTGATGGAGCCACAGTTTCCTCTGGGCTTTCAAAAAAAAAAGATTGGGAGCTTGTGGAAGCGTTTTGTCCCTGAAATTCAATGATGTCCGTGCAGACGGTTGCAAGTCCTATTTGTCAGTCGACCGACACATTAAACCAGACTTTCCATTTCCATTCCTATTTCATTCCAAAATTCTCTTCATATGTATGCTCATTTTAGAGAGGGTGGGTGGGGGGGAGGGGTGGATTGCTGCCTGGAGCACGTCAGGCAATATTTGCAAAAGATAAACGATTCATGGCACCAAAAAAAAAAGTTCTATTTTACATGCAAATGCCTCATGAAGATTCAAAATGAAGCCGTAGCCGAGAATTTCAAGGGAGAGTCTTTGAAAGGGAGTTCTTATTGAGATTTTGCGGCGCAGAAGTTTTTTTACAAATTTTCTCTTTATTATCTCGTAAACATGAAGCGATAATTCATGCGAAACACGTTACGAGGCGAGTGCGCCGCGAGCAGGTTTTAGAGGTCGACCTCCTCCGGCAGCCGATGGCAGACGGACCGCGTAGCGTCCACGGTGGTCCGCCTGTCGGAGGCCACGATGCTCGGCCTGTTTCCGGTCTGCTGAACCCTTTCAGCCGGGGACCCGCCGCCTGCTGTCGGATCAATGCCTGCAGTCAGCGCTGACCAATGGGAGAACACGGCCGCCGGTTTCTCAAGGACGTGTTGTGTTGGAGTTCCGGCGACTCTGAACCTCTGAATCTGAATCTCAGATTAGTGCGAATCAGAGTTCAGCAAAACTGGTTTTAAATGAGTGAATTCAGTTTTAAAATGAAGCAGAGCTCTGTTGCTCAATTACAAACTAATCCCCTTTTAGTCCCTCATTTAAAAAACGTTTCATTAATATAATGCTTGCTCACCCAAATTAAAATAAATAAATAAATACATTTGTGTGCTGTGAAAGCGCAGGAAACTTCTGGCTGCTCTGTATTCTTTAACAAAACTTGACTTCGTTAGCTAGCCAGCTAAAAAGTCTAGTTAGCCTAGCTTGAAAAGCATGTTTATCAGTCAGAAGCTGTAAAACACGTTGTTATCTTCAGGTTTCTATCTTACGACGGTCCTTGAACGCATCCGTCAGAAAAAGCATCCAAAACAAAGCTTAAAATTGTGACATTTTATCAGAAACACTTTATTCTTCACGTCTCATTTAAAACTCCGCCCCCGAATAAACCTTTTTCTTTCTCCACATCCTGCAAAAAACATAAAATTCTGAGCTCTTCGGCGCTGCTGTGAGCCCACGACAGACTCGACTGAGACCGACAGTCTCGTGACAACAAATCTGTGAAATCTCGACAGAACTTCAGGCTGTTTAGACGAAGAAGAGACGACCGGAGAGGAAATACATCTCAGGTGTTTTACTTTTTATGATTTCTGGCTCTGTAGCCGTCACACTGCACAAACGACATGTTTAAGTTCTCTCTACTTGCAGCCACGATGGGGCTGTTTCCATGGAGATGCAGATTTAAAGTCATTACACGGATCACAGTTTAAATGTACGGTTTAAAGTTTCGGTGCAACAGAATTAAATCACGTTTAGGTTTGAGAGTAAAAAGTAAACTGACGTTTAAAGAGAAGTTTAGATTTAATCTTTCCTAATTTTAGGATGGTGTTAAAGTTTGGTGCGACGTGATTTTTTCGAGTTAAACCACGATTTAATCTGGATTAAAGATGAATCTTTATTATTGCAACACAGATTTATGCTGCATTCTTGCACGTATAAATAAATAAATAAGTAGCTTTGTGGTTCCAGGAGGGCAATAATGTCACGATGTAGCGTAATCTTTAGGAGTTACTTCTTATCTCTTAAAACTACCCGTCTGCATGCAGATATGTTTTGTTTATCACTTAAAAAAATGGAGATGAAAATATGAAAATCTAGCGAGTTATTTATGGCATTCTGGAGCGTAAACAGCTGAGAAGGTGTGCGACAGGAGTTATGAATTATGGAGGGAGTTCATCAAGAAGTTTCGGGGCTCCGTTTCTCTCGTTTCTCAGGACGAGGCAACATCAGTCATGAAATTCAAATAGCTCGCGAGGTGGAGGTAAAAGGGAGGTGGAGGTAAAAGGGAGAGGCCATTAGGGCCGGTCGGCTCAAAGCATCTTATTCATCCTGCAACAAAGGCCGAGCGCAGGAGACATAAAGGGGGAAGAGAGAGCAACATGAAAGAGGTTTAAGTGGTTCTGCCTGGTGGGTACTTCGGAGTGGACGGGAGGAGGGAGGGTGATGGAGCTGACCATTACCAGACATCACGAATGCTCTCCTCGGGGCGAGTGGAGGAGGAACGCATTACGCAGGAAACATCCAGAGGGTTAGGGTTGTTGTTGCACGGAGAGAGAGAGAGAGAGAGAGAGAGAGAGAGAGAGAGAGAGAGAGAGAGAGAGAGAGAGAGAGAGAGAGAGAGAGAGAGAGAGAGAGAGAGAGAGAGATGCGGTTCCTTCAGCCGGTCACATGTTGTTTTGTTGCTGCGTGTTTGTGAGTGTTAGAGAATCCACTCTCTTCTGGCTCCGATCACTGGGCTCCGACGGAGCGTTGGACGGACCAAATCAGTCGATCCGTTATGAGTTTATAAGTAAAAAATAAATAAATGTCAAAGTCACCGAATGCAGCTTCTCAAATGTAAATATTTTATGTTTTTTTCTAAAGTCGTAGATTGAATGTTCTTTTTGTTTTTTTGGCCCAAACAAGAACAAAACGTCAATTTGAGCTCTGAAAACATTTAAATATTAGATATCACTATAAAACTTCCCCAGTTGATTGATTACATTAGGAAAAAAATCTTTTTGTATTACAAGTTTTTTGAAATGTGCAAATGAATCATTCTTTTTTGTCAAATATGTGCCAATTTCCTTACATTTCCAGAACATAAATGTAAACATTATAAAAAGCCAGGTTCAAAATTCTTGTTTCATTTTGTTGACATATTATAGTAAAAGGTCTTTACAGAGGAAGTTTTAGATATTTCTTTGTTTCACTCCATAAATCAGAAAATACTGTTGATAACCATAAATAAATCTATTTCCTCCATGTTTTTATTGATAAAATGTTTTATAAATCAGGCTGTGAATGATGTGTGAACAAACCCCTCTATATAACCCTCCAGAATACATATAGGAATGAAAGTGTAAAGTTTGGTGGATGTAAGAGCTACTGAAGTGGAGATTTCTGGATCAGAGTCTGAGAACAAACTCATTTAGAGAAAACGGCCTTTAAAGAGATGTTTAGTTAAATTACAGACATGAAGAAGACTACAGGTGAAGAGGGTCAAAAGATTAATGAATAGATATCAACATGAAACTTCACCAGTTCATTACTGACATTAAGATGATTCTTTTTTGTATTACAAGTTTTCTGAGATGTTATGTTTAAATATGCAAATTAGGCGTTACATAATGGTAACTTTTGGTGAATTTAGGAGAAAACAGATGTAAACAGACAAAATAGTAAAATAAATGTTTTCTTTCCACGAGTCTGAAAGAAGACCAAATTTGTCAGTGCATTATGTTTTTGCCCGGGGTTTCTGGCCTTAATCCAGAAAGTAATCAAGAAAACAATTGACAGTTGAATCAATAATCGTTGGTTGCAGCTGTCGACATCATCACGTCAGTGGTGTTTACTGCATCCGTCCTCACCTGAAACACAACAGCGTCGGTCTTGTGCAGGGCTGCAACCAACGGTTATGATCATGAACAATAGTGACGCACCGATCAGAAGTTTTCTCATCCCCGATAACCATATTTGGTCTTTGGGTATTGGCCAATACCAGCATTTGATTAATAAGCCGCGTGCTTCACTGTGTGTTAACGTCAGGCTGCACTCAAACATTGCTTTGCTAACTTTGTATAAATGAAACGGACAAATAAATATATAGATATACATTTAGTGTGTTGTTATTTATTGTTAAAATAATAAATCGGGCACAAACAAATCCTCAAAATTAACAGGAATTACAAGTCAAATGTTAACCTTTTTAATGCAGCATCAAATTGGTCAAAACTTAAATAGGAATCCAATTCCAGTTGTTATCAATAACCGATCCAGCTCTTTGAGTCATTGATATCTGAGTATTGTATTGGTGCATCCCTACTTCTCAATTAATCAACACTCCAAATTAATTGTTTAATTGTTTGGGCCACAAAATGCCAGTAAATTCTAAAAAAAATCCCAAAACAAATTGCCTAAAGCACCGGCTGGATTTGATTTGTTTGAATTATCAAAAATAAACAAGCTTAATTACCACGACCGCCATTTCCCCTTAACTTTAACCAAGTCGTTTTGGTGCCGTACAACCGATCAGAAAAAAGTTGCACGAATAGTCTCAGGAACCCTTTTGGGAGGTTTTCTGTTTTCTGTCCTGTTTAGTTTGCAGGACTTGTTGTTTCTGATCCTCAAACTGGACAAACACGTCAGCTGTTGTTGAAAACATCGGCGTTCTTTCAAAGTCACGAACCAAAATCAATCCTCTGAATACATCCGCGGTGGGAAATAGGCCACACGGCTGCAGCTGATTGGTTTATCCAAATTACACCGAGACATGTTTCCTCTCGTGACATCTTCTGCTTCTTTGGTGGAAAACAGTTCCAATTAAAACTGGCCGGATGTTACCTTCAGGCCGTCGAAGTGGAGTTGTGTGGAGGCACGACTGTTTGAGATAGACGATTAAAAAAACACCTTCAGAGAGAAGTGAGGAGATGCTTCTGTAACCGGGTGAACAAACTATTTAACGCCTGCTTTTAACAGTTGGTTTAAAAAGTGAGTCGTATTTTATGAAGCCTCAACATTGTTGGGTCGATCTGACTGATCTGGAGTGGATGTTTCGGAACCTTTCCACATCATGAATGTTATTTATAACTGTTATAATTATATCAAGCCAGAAAGTACAGGTCATATGCGTTTGTTGTTAGGAGGCGACCTCCAGGAGCCTGAGTGTTTATTACAGTGTCCTCATGTTCACATCCCTTGGTCAGTGGATTATTATATATATATATATATATATATATGACGCTGTTGTCTGCTTCGGTGTAAGCACGTGGAAACGCTGTGTTGCGGCTTTAAGGCTTGTATAAAAACATTGTTTCTACCTTTTGGAGTGTGTGTGCGAGTAACCATGGCAACATGTGGTCCTGAGACACCCACTGTATCAGGGACTAAAACAGAGGAGGTTTTAAATACTTTACCAGGTGTTTATCTGTCTGTCTGTCTGTCTGTCTGTCTGTCTACCCTCTCAGTTGCTCCTCAATGAAACGGACCCTTGTGCTTCCTGGAGTCTGTTTCCTGAGCCTTGCTGATGAAGATACCTCTGTTTTAAAAAGCTTGTTTTATAGACAACAACGCAACGCAGTTTGTTTCACAGTCGATGGAAAATAACAAGAAAAAGATCAAAAACGATGTGGACAAAGAAAATGAAATGAATAAATCTGAAACTGTGTTTTCTCCACAGTCTTCAACGTCGCTAAGCTTCACTTCTGTGTGCGTCGTTAGCGGTTTTGTTCTCTTGGCCCGATGTGGACTGTAGTGAGATGTGGACTGTAGTGAGATGTGGACTGTAACGAGATGTGGACTGTAACGAGATGTGGACTGTAACGAGATGTGGACTGTAGCGAGATGTGGACTGTAGTGAGATGTGGACTGTGATGAGATGTGGACTGTAACGAGATGTGGACTGTAGTGAGATGTGGACTGTAGCGAGATGTAGACTGTAATGAGATGTAGACTGTAGTGAGATGTGGACTGTAATGAGATGTGGACTGTAATGAGATGCAGACTGTAGTGAGGTGTGGACTGGAACGAGATGTGGACTGTAGTGAGATGTAGACTGTAGTGAGATGTAGACTGTAGTGAGGTGTGGACTGTAACGAGATGTCACTGTAGAGATGTGACTTAGTGAGATGTGGACTGTAAGAGATGTGGACTGTAGAGATGTGACTGTAGTGAGATGTGGACTGTAAGAGATGTGACTGTAACGAGATGTGACTGTAACAAGATGTGGACTGTAGGAGTAGACTGTAACGAGATGTGGACTGTAGTGAATGTGGACTGTAACGAGATGTAGACTGTAACAAGATGTGGACTGTAAGATGTGGACTGTAGTGAGTTGTGGACTGTAATAAAATGTGGACTGAAACGAGATGTGGACTGAAACGAGATGTGGACTGTAGTGAGATGTGGGCTGTCGAGATGGGACATGAGATGTGGACTTAGGGAGATGTGACTGAAGTGAGATGGGACTGTAACGAGATGGACTGTAGTATGGGACTGTAACGAGATGTGGACTGTAGTAAGATGTGGGCTGTCGTGAGATGTGGACGTGATGAGATGTGGACTAGAGATGTGGACTGGTGAGATGGACTGTAGTGAGATGTGGACTGTAACGAGATGTGGACTGTAGTGGATGGGACTGAAATGGACGGATGAGATGGACTGTAACGAGATGTGGACTGTAGTGAGATGTGGACTGTAGTGAGATGTGGACTGTAACGAGATGTGGACTGTAGTGTGATGTGGACTGTAGAGATGTGGACTGTATGAGATGTGGACTGTAACGAGATGTGGACTGTAGTGAGATGTGGACTGTGATGAGATGTGGACTGTAACGAGATGTAGACTGTAGTGAGATGTGGACTGTAACGAGATGTAGACTGTAACGAGATGTAGACTGTAGTGAGATGTGGACTGTAACGAGATGTGGACTGTGATGAGATGTGGACTGTAGTGAGATGTGGACTGTAATGAGATGTGGACTGTAACGAGATGTGGACTGTAACAAGATGTGGACTGTAGTGAGGTAGACTAACATCTGTAACGAGATGTGGACTGTAGTGATATGTGGACTGTAACGAGATGTAGACTGTAACAAGATGTGGACTGTAGTGAGATGTGGACTGTAGTGAGTTGTGGACTGTAATAAAATGTGGACTGAAACGAGATGTGGACTGAAACGAGATGTGGACTGTAGTGAGATGTGGGCTGTCGTGAGATGTGGACTGTAGTGAGATGTGGACTGTAGGGAGATGTGGACTGAAGTGAGATGTGGACTGTAACGAGATGTGGACTGTAGTGCGATGTGGACTGTAACGAGATGTGGACTGTAGTAAGATGTGGGCTGTCGTGAGATGTGGACTGTGATGAGATGTGGACTGTAGTGAGATGTGGACTGTAGCGAGATGCGGACTCTAACGAGATGTGGACTGTAGTGAGATGTGGACTGTAGTGAGATGTGGACTGTAACGAGATGTGGACTGTAGTGTGATGTGGACTGTAGCGAGATTTGGACTGTGATGAGATGTGGACTGTAACGAGATGTGGACTGTAGTGAGATGTGGACTGTAGTGAGATGTGGACTGTAACGAGATGTGGACTGTAGTGTGATGTGGACTGTAGCGAGATGTGGACTGTGATGAGATGTGGACTGTAACGAGATGTGGACTGTAGTGAGATGTGGACTGTAGCGAGATATGGACTGTAGCGAGATGTGGACTGTGATGAGATGTGGACTGTAACAAGATGTAGACTGTAATGAGATGTAGACTGTAGTGAGGTGTGGACTGTAACGAGATGTGGACTGTAGTGAGATGTGGACTGTAATGAGATGTGGACTGTAGCGAGATGTGGACTGTAGTGAGATGTGGACTGTGATCAGATTTGGACTATAACGAGATGTAGACTGTAGTGAGATGTGGACTGTAACGAGATGTGGACTGTAGTGAGATGTGGACTGTGATGAGATGTGGACTGTAACGAGATGTAGATTGTAATGAGATGTAGACTGTAGTGAGGTGTGGACTGTAACGAGATGTGGACTGTAGTGAGATGTGGACTGTAGTGAGATGTGGACTGTAGTGAGGTGTGGACTGTAGTGAGATGTGGATGTGGACTGTAGTGAGATGTGGGCTGTAGTGAGATGTGGACTGTAACGAGATGTGGACTGTTGTGAGATGTGGACTGTAGTGAGATGTGGACTGTAGTGAGATGTGGACTGTAGTGAGATGTGGACTGTAACGAGATGTGGACTGTAGTGCGATGTGGACTGTAACGAGATGTGGACTGTAGTAAGATGTGGGCTGTCGTGAGATGTGGACTGTAGTGAGATGTGGACTGTAGGGAGATGTGGACTGTAGTGAGATGTGGACTGTAACGAGATGTGGACTGTGATCAGATTTGGACTATAACGAGATGTAGACTGTAGTGAGGTGTGGACTGTAACGAGATGTGGACTGTGATCAGATTTGGACTATAACGAGATGTAGACTGTAGTGAGGTGCGGACTGTAACGAGATGTGGACTGTAGTGAGATGTGGACTGTGATGAGATGTGGACTGTAACGAGATGTGGACTGTAATGAGATGTGGTCTGTAGTGAGATGTGGACTGTAGTGTGGACTGTAGTGAGATGTGGACTGTAACGAGATGTGGACTGTAATGAGATGTGGTCTGTAGTGAGATGTGGACTGTAGTGAGATGTGGACTGTAACGAGATGTGGACCGTTGTGAGATGTGGACTGTAGTGAGATGTGGACTGTAGTGAGATGTGGACTGTAACGAGATGTGGACTGTAGTGCGATGTGGACTGTAACGAGATGTGGACTGTAGTAAGATGTGGGCTGTCGTGAGATGTGGACTGTAGTGAGATGTGGACTGTAGGGAGATGTGGACTGTAGTGAGATGTGGACTGTAACGAGATTTGGACTGTAGTGCGATGTGGACTGTAACGAGATGTGGACTGCAGTAAGATGTGGGCTGTCGTGAGATGTGGACTGTGATGAGATGTGGACTGTAGTGAGATGTGGACTGTAGCGAGATGTGGACTCTAACGAGATGTGGACTGTAGTGAGATGTGGACTGTAACGAGATGTGGACTGTAGTGCGATGTGGACTGTAACGAGATGTGGACTGCAGTAAGATGTGGGCTGTCGTGAGATGTGGACTGTGATGAGATGTGGACTGTAGTGAGATGTGGACTGTAGCAAGATGTGGACTCTAACGAGATGTGGACTGTAGTGAGATGTGGACTGTAGTGAGATGTGGACTGTAACGAGATGTGGACTGTAGTGTGATGTGGACTGTAGCGAGATGTGGACTGTGATGAGATGTGGACTGTAACGAGATGTGGACTGTAGTGAGATGTGGACTGTAGCGAGATGTGGACTGTAACGAGATGTGGACTGTAGTGAGATGTGGACTGTAGTGAGATGTGGGCTGTAGTGAGATGTGGACTGTAGTGAGATGTGGACTGTAGTGTGATGTGGACTGTAGTGAGATGTGGACTGTAGTGAGATGTGGACTGTAATGAGATGTGGACTGTAATGAGATGTGGACTGTAGCGAGATGTGGACTGTAGTGAGATGTGGACTGTGATGAGATTTGGACTATAACGATATGTAGACTGTAGTGAGTTGTGGACTGTAACGAGATGTGGACTGTAGTGAGATGTGGACTGTGATGAGATGTGGACTGTAACGAGATGTAGACTGTAATGAGATGTAGACTGTAGTGAGGTGTGGACTGTAATGAGATGTGGACTGTAACGAGATGTGGACTGTAGTGAGATGTGGACTGTAGTGAGATGTGGACTGTAGTGAGGTGTGGACTGTAGTGAGATGTGGACTGTAGTGAGATGTGGACTGTAGTGAGATGTAGACTGTAATGAGATGTGGACTGTAACTAGATGTGGACTGTAGTGAGGTGTGGACTGTAGTGAGATGTGGACTGTGATCAGATTTGGACTATAACGAGATGTAGACTGTCGTGAGATGTGGACTGTAACGAGATGTGGACTGTAGTGAGATGTGAACTGTGATGAGATGTGGACTGTAGTGAGATGTGGACTGTAGTGACATGTGGACTGTATTAAGATGAGGACTGTAGTGAGGTGTGGACTGTAGTGAGATGTGGACTGTAGTGAGATGTGGACTGTAGTGAGATGTGGACTATAACGAGATGTAGACTGTCGTGAGATGTGGACTGTAACGAGATGTGGACTGTAGTGAGATGTGAACTGTGATGAGATGTGGACTGTAGTGAGATGTGGACTGTAGTGACATGTGGACTGTATTAAGATGAGGACTGTAGTGAGGTGTGGACTGTAGTGAGATGTGGACTGTAGTGAGATGTGGACTGTAGTGAGATGTGGACTTTAGTGAGATGTGGACTGTAATGAGATGTGGACTGTAACGAGATGTGGACTGCAGTAAGATGTGGGCTGTCGTGAGATGTGGACTGTGATGAGATGTGGACTGTAGTGAGATGTGGACTGTAGCGAGATGTGGACTCTAACGAGATGTGGACTGTAGTGAGATGTGGACTGTAGTGAGATGTGGACTGTAACGAGATGTGGACTGTAGTGAGATGTGGACTGTAGTGAGATGTGGGCTGTAGTGAGATGTGGACTGTAGTGAGATGTGGGCTGTAGTGAGATGTAGACTGTAGTGAGGTGTGGACTGTAACGAGACGTGGACTGTAATGAGATGTGGACTGTAGCGAGATGTGGACTGTAGTGAGATGTGGACTGTGATCAGATTTGGACTGTAACGAGATGTAGACTGTAGTGAGATGTGGACTGTAACGAGATGTGGACTCTAGTGAGATGTGGACTGTAACGAGATGTGGACTGTAGTAAGATGTGGGCTGTCGTGAGATGTGGACTGTAATGAGATGTGGACTGTAGTGAGATGTGGACTGTAGTGAGATGTGGACTGTAACGAGATGTGGACTGTAGTGAGATGTGGACTGTAGTGAGATGTGGGCTGTAGTGAGATGTGGACTGTAGTGAGATGTGGGCTGTAGTGAGATGTAGACTGTAGTGAGGTGTGGACTGTAACGAGACGTGGACTGTAATGAGATGTGGACTGTAGCGAGATGTGGACTGTAGTGAGATGTGGACTGTGATCAGATTTGGACTGTAACGAGATGTAGACTGTAGTGAGATGTGGACTGTAACGAGATGTGGACTCTAGTGAGATGTGGACTGTAACGAGATGTGGACTGTAGTAAGATGTGGGCTGTCGTGAGATGTGGACTGTAGTGAGATGTGGACTGTAGGGAGATGTGGACTGTCGTGAGATGTGGACTGTAACGAGATGTGGACTGTAGTGCGATGTGGACTGTAACGAGATGTGGACTGTAGTAAGATGTGGGCTGTCGTGAGATGTGGACTGTGATGAGATGTGGACTGTATCGAGATGCGGACTGTAACGAGATGTGGACTGTAGTGAGATGTGGACTGTAGTGAGATGTGGACTGTAACGAGATGTGGACTGTAGTGTGATGTGGACTGTAGCGAGATGTGGACTGTGATGAGATGTGGACTGTAACGAGATGTGGACTGTAGTGAGATGTGGACTGTAGCGAGATGTGGACTGCAGCGAGATGTGGACTGTAGTGAGATGTGGACTGTGATGAGATGTGGACTGTAACGAGATGTAGACTGTAGTGAGATGTGGACTGTAGCGAGATATGGACTGTAGCGAGATGTGGACTGTGATGAGATGTGGACTGTAACGAGATGTAGACTGTAATGAGATGTAGACTGTAGTGAGGTGTGGACTGTAACGAGATGTGGACTGTAGTGAGATGTGGACTGTAATGAGATGTGGACTGTAGCGAGATGTGGACTGTAGTGAGATGTGGACTGTGATCAGATTTGGACTATAACGAGATGTAGACTGTAGTGAGATGTGGACTGTAACGAGATGTGGACTGTAGTGAGATGTGGACTGTGATGAGATGTGGACTGTAACGAGATGTAGATTGTAATGAGATGTAGACTGTAGTGAGGTGTGGACTGTAACGAGATGTGGACTGTGATGAGATGTGGACTGTACCGAGATGTAGATTGTAATGAGATGTAGACTGTAGTGAGGTGTGGACTGTAACGAGATGTGGACTGTAACGAGATGTGGACTGTAGTGAGATGTGGACTGTAGTGAGATGTGGACTGTAGTGAGGTGTGGACTGTAGTGAGATGTGGATGTGGACTGTAGTGAGATGTGGACTGTAGTGAGGTGTAGACTGTAGTGAGATGTGGATGTGGACTGTAGTGAGATGTGGGCTGTAGTGAGATGTGGACTGTAACGAGATGTGGACCGTTGTGAGATGTGGACTGTAGTGAGATGTGGACTGTAGTGAGATGTGGACTGTAACGAGATGTGGACTGTAGTGCGATGTGGACTGTAACGAGATGTGGACTGTAGTAAGATGTGGGCTGTCATGAGATGTGGACTGTAGTGAGATGTGGACTGTAGGGAGATGTGGACTGTAGTGAGATGTGGACTGTAGTGAGATGTGGACTGTAACGAGATGTGGACTGTAGTGTGATGTGGACTGTAGCGTGATGTGGACTGTAGTGAGATGTGGACTGTGATGAGATGTGGACTGTAACGAGATGTAGACTGTAGTGAGATGTGGACTGTAACGAGATGTAGACTGTAGTGAGATGTGGACTGTAGCGAGATATGGACTGTAGCGAGATTTGGCCTGTGATGAGGTGTGGACTGTAACGAGATGTGGACTGTGGTGAGATGTAGACTGTAGTGAGATGTGGACTGTAGTGAGATGTGGACTGTAGTGAGATGTGGACTGTAATGAGATGTGGACTGTAGCGAGATGTGGACTGTAGTGAGATGTGGACTGTGATGAGATTTGGACTATAACGATATGTAGACTGTAGTGAGTTGTGGACTGTAACGAGATGTGGACTGTAGTGAGATGTGGACTGTGATGAGATGTGGACTGTAACGAGATGTAGACTGTAATGAGATGTAGACTGTAGTGAGGTGTGGACTGTAATGAGATGTGGACTGTAGTGAGATGTGGACTGTAGTGAGGTGTGGACTGTAGTGAGATGTGGACTGTAGTGAGATGTGGACTGTAGTGAGATGTAGACTGTAATGAGATGTGGACTGTAACTAGATGTGGACTGTAGTGAGGTGTGGACTGTAGTGAGATGTGGACTGTGATCAGATTTGGACTATAACGAGATGTAGACTGTCGTGAGATGTGGACTGTAACGAGATGTGGACTGTAGTGAGATGTGAACTGTGATGAGATGTGGACTGGAGTGAGATGTGGACTGTAGTGACATGTGGACTGTATTAAGATGAGGACTGTAGTGAGGTGTGGACTGTAGTGAGATGTGGACTGTAGTGAGATGTGGACTGTAGTGAGATGTGGACTTTAGTGAGATGTGGACTGTAATGAGATGTGGACTGTAACGAGATGTGGACTGCAGTAAGATGTGGGCTGTCGTGAGATGTGGACTGTGATGAGATGTGGACTGTAGTGAGATGTGGACTGTAGCGAGATGTGGACTCTAACGAGATGTGGACTGTAGTGAGATGTGGACTGTAGTGAGATGTGGGCTGTAACGAGATGTGGACTGTAGTGAGATGTGGACTGTAGTGAGATGTGGGCTGTAGTGAGATGTGGACTGTAGTGAGATGTGGGCTGTAGTGAGATGTAGACTGTAGTGAGGTGTGGACTGTAACGAGACGTGGACTGTAATGAGATGTGGACTGTAGCGAGATGTGGACTGTAGTGAGATGTGGACTGTGATCAGATTTGGACTGTAACGAGATGTAGACTGTAGTGAGATGTGGACTGTAACGAGATGTGGACTCTAGTGAGATGTGGACTGTAACGAGATGTGGACTGTAGTAAGATGTGGGCTGTCGTGAGATGTGGACTGTGATGAGATGTGGACTGTATCGAGATGCGGACTGTAACGAGATGTGGACTGTAGTGAGATGTGGACTGTAGTGAGATGTGGACTGTAACGAGATGTGGACTGTAGTGTGATGTGGACTGTAGCGAGATGTGGACTGTGATGAGATGTGGACTGTAACGAGATGTGGACTGTAGTGAGATGTGGACTGTAGCGAGATGTGGACTGCAGCGAGATGTGGACTGTAGTGAGATGTGGACTGTGATGAGATGTGGACTGTAACGAGATGTAGACTGTAGTGAGATGTGGACTGTAGCGAGATATGGACTGTAGCGAGATGTGGACTGTGATGAGATGTGGACTGTAACGAGATGTAGACTGTAATGAGATGTAGACTGTAGTGAGGTGTGGACTGTAATGAGATGTGGACTGTAACGAGATGTGGACTGTAGTGAGATGTGGACTGTAGTGAGGTGTGGACTGTAATGAGATGTGGACTGTAACGAGATGTGGACTGTAGTGAGATGTGGACTGTAGCGAGATGTAGACTGTAATGAGATGTAGACTGTAGTGAGATGTGGACTGTAATGAGATGTGGACTGTAATGAGATGCAGACTGTAGTGAGGTGTGGACTGGAACGAGATGTGGACTGTAGTGAGATGTAGACTGTAGTGAGATGTAGACTGTAGTGAGGTGTGGACTGTAACGAGATGTGCACTGTGATGAGATGTGGACTTTAGTGAGATGTGGACTGTGATGAGATGTGGACTGTAACGAGATGTAGACTGTAGTGAGATGTGGACTGTAACGAGATGTAGACTGTAACGAGATGTAGACTGTAGTGAGATGTGGACTGTAACGAGATGTGGACTGTGATGAGATGTGGACTGTAGTGAGATGTGGACTGTAATGAGATGTGGACTGTAACGAGATGTGGACTGTAACAAGATGTGGACTGTAGTGAGGTAGACTAACATCTGTAACGAGATGTGGACTGTAGTGATATGTGGACTGTAACGAGATGTAGACTGTAACAAGATGTGGACTGTAGTGAGATGTGGACTGTAGTGAGTTGTGGACTGTAATAAAATGTGGACTGAAACGAGATGTGGACTGAAACGAGATGTGGACTGTAGTGAGATGTGGGCTGTCGTGAGATGTGGACTGTAGTGAGATGTGGACTGTAGGGAGATGTGGACTGAAGTGAGATGTGGACTGTAACGAGATGTGGACTGTAGTGCGATGTGGACTGTAACGAGATGTGGACTGTAGTAAGATGTGGGCTGTCGTGAGATGTGGACTGTGATGAGATGTGGACTGTAGTGAGATGTGGACTGTAGCGAGATGCGGACTCTAACGAGATGTGGACTGTAGTGAGATGTGGACTGTAGTGAGATGTGGACTGTAACGAGATGTGGACTGTAGTGTGATGTGGACTGTAGCGAGATTTGGACTGTGATGAGATGTGGACTGTAACGAGATGTGGACTGTAGTGAGATGTGGACTGTAGTGAGATGTGGACTGTAACGAGATGTGGACTGTAGTGTGATGTGGACTGTAGCGAGATGTGGACTGTGATGAGATGTGGACTGTAACGAGATGTGGACTGTAGTGAGATGTGGACTGTAGCGAGATATGGACTGTAGCGAGATGTGGACTGTGATGAGATGTGGACTGTAACAAGATGTAGACTGTAATGAGATGTAGACTGTAGTGAGGTGTGGACTGTAACGAGATGTGGACTGTAGTGAGATGTGGACTGTAATGAGATGTGGACTGTAGCGAGATGTGGACTGTAGTGAGATGTGGACTGTGATGAGATTTGGACTATAACGATATGTAGACTGTAGTGAGTTGTGGACTGTAACGAGATGTGGACTGTAGTGAGATGTGGACTGTGATGAGATGTGGACTGTAACGAGATGTAGATTGTAATGAGATGTAGACTGTAGTGAGGTGTGGACTGTAACGAGATGTGGACTGTAGTGAGATGTGGACTGTAGTGAGATGTGGACTGTAGTGAGATGTGGACTGTAGTGAGATGTGGACTGTAGTGAGATGTGGATGTGGACTGTAGTGAGATGTGGGCTGTAGTGAGATGTGGACTGTAACGAGATGTGGACTGTAGTGAGATGTGGACTGTTGTGATGTGAGTGAGATGTGGACTGTAACGAGATGTGGACTGTAGTGAGATGTGGACTGTAACGAGATGTGGACTGTAGTGAGATGTGGACTGTAACGAGATGTGGACTGTAGTGAGATGTGGACTGTAGTGAGATGTGGACTGTAGTGTGGACTGTAGTGAGATGTGGACTGTAACCAGATTTGGACTATAACGAGATGTAGACTGTAGTGAGGTGTGGACTGTGATGTGGACTGTAGTGAGATGTGGACTGTAACGAGATGTGGACTGTAATGAGATGTGGACTGTAATGAGATGTGGACTGTAGTGAGATGTGGACTGTAACGAGATGTGGACTGTAGTGAGATGTGGACTGTAACGAGATGTGGACTGTAATGAGATGTGGACTGTAACGAGATGTGGACTGTAGTGAGATGTGGACTGTAACGAGATGTGGACTGTAGTGAGATGTGGACTGTAGTGAGATGTGGACTGTAGTGAGATGTGGACTGTAGGGAGATGTGGACTGTAGTGAGATGTGGACTGTAACGAGATTTGGACTGTAGTGAGATGTGGACTGTAACGAGATGTGGACTGCAGTAAGATGTGGGCTGTCGTGAGATGTGGACTGTAGTGAGATGTGGACTGTAGTGAGATGTGGACTGTAGTGAGATGTGGACTGTAGTGAGATGTGGACTGTAGTGAGATGTGGACTGTAACGAGATGTGGACTGTAGTGCGATGTGGACTGTAACGAGATGTGGACTGCAGTAAGATGTGGGCTGTCGTGAGATGTGGACTGTGATGAGATGTGGACTGTAGTGAGATGTGGACTGTAGCGAGATGTGGACTCTAACGAGATGTGGACTGTAGTGAGATGTGGACTGTAGTGAGATGTGGACTGTAACGAGATGTGGACTGTAGTGTGATGTGGACTGTAGCGAGATGTGGACTGTGATGAGATGTGGACTGTAACGAGATGTGGACTGTAGTGAGATGTGGACTGTAGTGAGATGTGGGCTGTAGTGAGATGTGGACTGTAGTGAGATGTGGACTGTAGTGTGATGTGGACTGTAGTGAGATGTGGACTGTAGTGAGATGTGGACTGTAATGAGATGTGGACTGTAATGAGATGTGGACTGTAGCGAGATGTGGACTGTAGTGAGATGTGGACTGTGATGAGATTTGGACTATAACGATATGTAGACTGTAGTGAGTTGTGGACTGTAACGAGATGTGGACTGTAGTGAGATGTGGACTGTGATGAGATGTGGACTGTAACGAGATGTAGACTGTAATGAGATGTAGACTGTAGTGAGGTGTGGACTGTAATGAGATGTGGACTGTAACGAGATGTGGACTGTAGTGAGATGTGGACTGTAGTGAGATGTGGACTGTAGTGAGGTGTGGACTGTAGTGAGATGTGGACTGTAGTGAGATGTGGACTGTAGTGAGATGTAGACTGTAATGAGATGTGGACTGTAACTAGATGTGGACTGTAGTGAGGTGTGGACTGTAGTGAGATGTGGACTGTGATCAGATTTGGACTATAACGAGATGTAGACTGTCGTGAGATGTGGACTGTAACGAGATGTGGACTGTAGTGAGATGTGAACTGTGATGAGATGTGGACTGTAGTGAGATGTGGACTGTAGTGACATGTGGACTGTATTAAGATGAGGACTGTAGTGAGGTGTGGACTGTAGTGAGATGTGGACTGTAGTGAGATGTGGACTGTAGTGAGATGTGGACTATAACGAGATGTAGACTGTCGTGAGATGTGGACTGTAACGAGATGTGGACTGTAGTGAGATGTGAACTGTGATGAGATGTGGACTGTAGTGAGATGTGGACTGTAGTGACATGTGGACTGTATTAAGATGAGGACTGTAGTGAGGTGTGGACTGTAGTGAGATGTGGACTGTAGTGAGATGTGGACTGTAGTGAGATGTGGACTTTAGTGAGATGTGGACTGTAATGAGATGTGGACTGTAACGAGATGTGGACTGCAGTAAGATGTGGGCTGTCGTGAGATGTGGACTGTGATGAGATGTGGACTGTAGTGAGATGTGGACTGTAGCGAGATGTGGACTCTAACGAGATGTGGACTGTAGTGAGATGTGGACTGTAGTGAGATGTGGACTGTAACGAGATGTGGACTGTAGTGAGATGTGGACTGTAGTGAGATGTGGGCTGTAGTGAGATGTGGACTGTAGTGAGATGTGGGCTGTAGTGAGATGTAGACTGTAGTGAGGTGTGGACTGTAACGAGACGTGGACTGTAATGAGATGTGGACTGTAGCGAGATGTGGACTGTAGTGAGATGTGGACTGTGATCAGATTTGGACTGTAACGAGATGTAGACTGTAGTGAGATGTGGACTGTAACGAGATGTGGACTCTAGTGAGATGTGGACTGTAACGAGATGTGGACTGTAGTAAGATGTGGGCTGTCGTGAGATGTGGACTGTAGTGAGATGTGGACTGTAGGGAGATGTGGACTGTCGTGAGATGTGGACTGTAACGAGATGTGGACTGTAGTGCGATGTGGACTGTAACGAGATGTGGACTGTAGTAAGATGTGGGCTGTCGTGAGATGTGGACTGTGATGAGATGTGGACTGTATCGAGATGCGGACTGTAACGAGATGTGGACTGTAGTGAGATGTGGACTGTAGTGAGATGTGGACTGTAACGAGATGTGGACTGTAGTGTGATGTGGACTGTAGCGAGATGTGGACTGTGATGAGATGTGGACTGTAACGAGATGTGGACTGTAGTGAGATGTGGACTGTAGCGAGATGTGGACTGCAGCGAGATGTGGACTGTAGTGAGATGTGGACTGTGATGAGATGTGGACTGTAACGAGATGTAGACTGTAGTGAGATGTGGACTGTAGCGAGATATGGACTGTAGCGAGATGTGGACTGTGATGAGATGTGGACTGTAACGAGATGTAGACTGTAATGAGATGTAGACTGTAGTGAGGTGTGGACTGTAACGAGATGTGGACTGTAGTGAGATGTGGACTGTAATGAGATGTGGACTGTAGCGAGATGTGGACTGTAGTGAGATGTGGACTGTGATCAGATTTGGACTATAACGAGATGTAGACTGTAGTGAGATGTGGACTGTAACGAGATGTGGACTGTAGTGAGATGTGGACTGTGATGAGATGTGGACTGTAACGAGATGTAGAGTGTAATGAGATGTAGACTGTAGTGAGGTGTGGACTGTAACGAGATGTGGACTGTGATGAGATGTGGACTGTACCGAGATGTAGATTGTAATGAGATGTAGACTGTAGTGAGGTGTGGACTGTAACGAGATGTGGACTGTAACGAGATGTGGACTGTAGTGAGATGTGGACTGTAGTGAGATGTGGACTGTAGTGAGGTGTGGACTGTAGTGAGATGTGGATGTGGACTGTAGTGAGATGTGGACTGTAGTGAGGTGTAGACTGTAGTGAGATGTGGATGTGGACTGTAGTGAGATGTGGGCTGTAGTGAGATGTGGACTGTAACGAGATGTGGACCGTTGTGAGATGTGGACTGTAGTGAGATGTGGACTGTAGTGAGATGTGGACTGTAACGAGATGTGGACTGTAGTGCGATGTGGACTGTAACGAGATGTGGACTGTAGTAAGATGTGGGCTGTCATGAGATGTGGACTGTAGTGAGATGTGGACTGTAGGGAGATGTGGACTGTAGTGAGATGTGGACTGTAGTGAGATGTGGACTGTAGCGAGATGTGGACTGTAGTGTGATGTGGACTGTAGCGTGATGTGGACTGTAGTGAGATGTGGACTGTGATGAGATGTGGACTGTAACGAGATGTAGACTGTAGTGAGATGTGGACTGTAACGAGATGTAGACTGTAGTGAGATGTGGACTGTAGCGAGATATGGACTGTAGCGAGATTTGGCCTGTGATGAGGTGTGGACTGTAACGAGATGTGGACTGTGGTGAGATGTAGACTGTAGTGAGATGTGGACTGTAGTGAGATGTGGACTGTAGTGAGATGTGGACTGTAATGAGATGTGGACTGTAGCGAGATGTGGACTGTAGTGAGATGTGGACTGTGATGAGATTTGGACTATAACGATATGTAGACTGTAGTGAGTTGTGGACTGTAACGAGATGTGGACTGTAGTGAGATGTGGACTGTGATGAGATGTGGACTGTAACGAGATGTAGACTGTAATGAGATGTAGACTGTAGTGAGGTGTGGACTGTAATGAGATGTGGACTGTAGTGAGATGTGGACTGTAGTGAGATGTGGACTGTAGTGAGGTGTGGACTGTAGTGAGATGTGGACTGTAGTGAGATGTGGACTGTAGTGAGATGTAGACTGTAATGAGATGTGGACTGTAACTAGATGTGGACTGTAGTGAGGTGTGGACTGTAGTGAGATGTGGACTGTGATCAGATTTGGACTATAACGAGATGTAGACTGTCGTGAGATGTGGACTGTAACGAGATGTGGACTGTAGTGAGATGTGAACTGTGATGAGATGTGGACTGGAGTGAGATGTGGACTGTAGTGACATGTGGACTGTATTAAGATGAGGACTGTAGTGAGGTGTGGACTGTAGTGAGATGTGGACTGTAGTGAGATGTGGACTGTAGTGAGATGTGGACTTTAGTGAGATGTGGACTGTAATGAGATGTGGACTGTAACGAGATGTGGACTGCAGTAAGATGTGGGCTGTCGTGAGATGTGGACTGTGATGAGATGTGGACTGTAGTGAGATGTGGACTGTAGCGAGATGTGGACTCTAACGAGATGTGGACTGTAGTGAGATGTGGACTGTAGTGAGATGTGGGCTGTAACGAGATGTGGACTGTAGTGAGATGTGGACTGTAGTGAGATGTGGGCTGTAGTGAGATGTGGACTGTAGTGAGATGTGGGCTGTAGTGAGATGTAGACTGTAGTGAGGTGTGGACTGTAACGAGACGTGGACTGTAATGAGATGTGGACTGTAGCGAGATGTGGACTGTAGTGAGATGTGGACTGTGATCAGATTTGGACTGTAACGAGATGTAGACTGTAGTGAGATGTGGACTGTAACGAGATGTGGACTCTAGTGAGATGTGGACTGTAACGAGATGTGGACTGTAGTAAGATGTGGGCTGTCGTGAGATGTGGACTGTGATGAGATGTGGACTGTATCGAGATGCGGACTGTAACGAGATGTGGACTGTAGTGAGATGTGGACTGTAGTGAGATGTGGACTGTAACGAGATGTGGACTGTAGTGTGATGTGGACTGTAGCGAGATGTGGACTGTGATGAGATGTGGACTGTAACGAGATGTGGACTGTAGTGAGATGTGGACTGTAGCGAGATGTGGACTGCAGCGAGATGTGGACTGTAGTGAGATGTGGACTGTGATGAGATGTGGACTGTAACGAGATGTAGACTGTAGTGAGATGTGGACTGTAGCGAGATATGGACTGTAGCGAGATGTGGACTGTGATGAGATGTGGACTGTAACGAGATGTAGACTGTAATGAGATGTAGACTGTAGTGAGGTGTGGACTGTAATGAGATGTGGACTGTAACGAGATGTGGACTGTAGTGAGATGTGGACTGTAGTGAGGTGTGGACTGTAATGAGATGTGGACTGTAACGAGATGTGGACTGTAGTGAGATGTGGACTGTAGCGAGATGTAGACTGTAATGAGATGTAGACTGTAGTGAGATGTGGACTGTAATGAGATGTGGACTGTAATGAGATGCAGACTGTAGTGAGGTGTGGACTGGAACGAGATGTGGACTGTAGTGAGATGTAGACTGTAGTGAGATGTAGACTGTAGTGAGGTGTGGACTGTAACGAGATGTGCACTGTGATGAGATGTGGACTTTAGTGAGATGTGGACTGTGATGAGATGTGGACTGTAACGAGATGTAGACTGTAGTGAGATGTGGACTGTAACGAGATGTAGACTGTAACGAGATGTAGACTGTAGTGAGATGTGGACTGTAACGAGATGTGGACTGTGATGAGATGTGGACTGTAGTGAGATGTGGACTGTAATGAGATGTGGACTGTAACGAGATGTGGACTGTAACAAGATGTGGACTGTAGTGAGGTAGACTAACATCTGTAACGAGATGTGGACTGTAGTGATATGTGGACTGTAACGAGATGTAGACTGTAACAAGATGTGGACTGTAGTGAGATGTGGACTGTAGTGAGTTGTGGACTGTAATAAAATGTGGACTGAAACGAGATGTGGACTGAAACGAGATGTGGACTGTAGTGAGATGTGGGCTGTCGTGAGATGTGGACTGTAGTGAGATGTGGACTGTAGGGAGATGTGGACTGAAGTGAGATGTGGACTGTAACGAGATGTGGACTGTAGTGCGATGTGGACTGTAACGAGATGTGGACTGTAGTAAGATGTGGGCTGTCGTGAGATGTGGACTGTGATGAGATGTGGACTGTAGTGAGATGTGGACTGTAGCGAGATGCGGACTCTAACGAGATGTGGACTGTAGTGAGATGTGGACTGTAGTGAGATGTGGACTGTAACGAGATGTGGACTGTAGTGTGATGTGGACTGTAGCGAGATTTGGACTGTGATGAGATGTGGACTGTAACGAGATGTGGACTGTAGTGAGATGTGGACTGTAGTGAGATGTGGACTGTAACGAGATGTGGACTGTAGTGAGATGTGGACTGTGATGAGATGTGGACTGTAACGAGATGTGGACTGTAGTGAGATGTGGACTGTAGCGAGATATGGACTGTAGCGAGATGTGGACTGTGATGAGATGTGGACTGTAACAAGATGTAGACTGTAATGAGATGTAGACTGTAGTGAGGTGTGGACTGTAACGAGATGTGGACTGTAGTGAGATGTGGACTGTAATGAGATGTGGACTGTAGCGAGATGTGGACTGTAGTGAGATGTGGACTGTGATCAGATTTGGACTATAACGAGATGTAGACTGTAGTGAGATGTGGACTGTAACGAGATGTGGACTGTAGTGAGATGTGGACTGTGATGAGATGTGGACTGTAACGAGATGTAGATTGTAATGAGATGTAGACTGTAGTGAGGTGTGGACTGTAACGAGATGTGGACTGTAGTGAGATGTGGACTGTAGTGAGATGTGGACTGTAGAGATGTGGACTGTAGTGAGGTGTGGACTGTAGTGAGATGTGGATGTGGACTGTAGTGAGATGTGGGCTGTAGTGAGATGTGGACTGTAACGAGATGTGGACTGTTGTGAGATGTGGACTGTAGTGAGATGTGGACTGTAGTGAGATGTGGACTGTAGTGAGATGTGGACTGTAACGAGATGTGGACTGTAGTGCGATGTGGACTGTAACGAGATGTGGACTGTAGTAAGATGTGGGCTGTCGTGAGATGTGGACTGTAGTGAGATGTGGACTGTAGGGAGATGTGGACTGTAGTGAGATGTGGACTGTAACGAGATGTGGACTGTGATCAGATTTGGACTATAACGAGATGTAGACTGTAGTGAGGTGTGGACTGTAACGAGATGTGGACTGTGATCAGATTTGGACTATAACGAGATGTAGACTGTAGTGAGGTGCGGACTGTAACGAGATGTGGACTGTAGTGAGATGTGGACTGTGATGAGATGTGGACTGTAACGAGATGTGGACTGTAATGAGATGTGGACTGTAGTGAGATGTGGACTGTAACGAGATGTGGACTGTAACGAGATGTGGACTGTAATGAGATGTGGTCAGTGAGATGTGGACTGTAGTGAGATGTGGACTGTAACGAGATGTGGACCGTTGTGAGATGTGGACTGTAGTGAGATGTGGACTGTAGTGAGATGTGGACTGTAACGAGATGTGGACTGTAGTGCGATGTGGACTGTAACGAGATGTGGACTGTAGTAAGATGTGGGCTGTCGTGAGATGTGGACTGTAGTGAGATGTGGACTGTAGGGAGATGTGGACTGTAGTGAGATGTGGACTGTAACGAGATGTGGACTGTAGTGCGATGTGGACTGTAACGAGATGTGGACTGCAGTAAGATGTGGGCTGTCGTGAGATGTGGACTGTGATGAGATGTGGACTGTATCGAGATGTGGACTCTAACGAGATGTGGACTGTAGTGAGATGTGGACTGTAGTGAGATGTGGACTGTAACGAGATGTGGACTGTAGTGTGATGTGGACTGTAGCGAGATGTGGACTGTGATGAGATGTGGACTGTAACGAGATGTGGACTGTAGTGAGATGTGGACTGTAGTGAGATGTGGGCTGTAGTGAGATGTGGACTGTAGTGAGATGTGGACTGTAGTGTGATGTGGACTGTAGTGAGATGTGGACTGTAGTGAGATGTGGACTGTAATGAGATGTGGACTGTAATGAGATGTGGACTGTAGCGAGATGTGGACTGTAGTGAGATGTGGACTGTGATGAGATTTGGACTATAACGATATGTAGACTGTAGTGAGTTGTGGACTGTAACGAGATGTGGACTGTAGTGAGATGTGGACTGTGATGAGATGTGGACTGTAACGAGATGTAGACTGTAATGAGATGTAGACTGTAGTGAGGTGTGGACTGTAATGAGATGTGGACTGTAACGAGATGTGGACTGTAGTGAGATGTGGACTGTAGTGAGATGTGGACTGTAGTGAGGTGTGGACTGTAGTGAGATGTGGACTGTAGTGAGATGTGGACTGTAGTGAGATGTAGACTGTAATGAGATGTGGACTGTAACTAGATGTGGACTGTAGTGAGGTGTGGACTGTAGTGAGATGTGGACTGTGATCAGATTTGGACTATAACGAGATGTAGACTGTCGTGAGATGTGGACTGTAACGAGATGTGGACTGTAGTGAGATGTGAACTGTGATGAGATGTGGACTGTAGTGAGATGTGGACTGTAGTGACATGTGGACTGTATTAAGATGAGGACTGTAGTGAGGTGTGGACTGTAGTGAGATGTGGACTGTAGTGAGATGTGGACTGTAGTGAGATGTGGACTATAACGAGATGTAGACTGTCGTGAGATGTGGACTGTAACGAGATGTGGACTGTAGTGAGATGTGAACTGTGATGAGATGTGGACTGTAGTGAGATGTGGACTGTAGTGACATGTGGACTGTAGTAAGATGAGGACTGTAGTGAGATGTGGACTGTAGTGAGATGTGGACTGTAGTGAGATGTGGACTGTAGTGAGATGTGGACTGTAGTGAGATGTGGACTGTAATGAGATGTGGACTGTAACGAGATGTGGACTGCAGTAAGATGTGGGCTGTCGTGAGATGTGGACTGTGATGAGATGTGGACTGTAGTGAGATGTGGACTGTAGCGAGATGTGGACTCTAACGAGATGTGGACTGTAGTGAGATGTGGACTGTAGTGAGATGTGGACTGTAACGAGATGTGGACTGTAGTGAGATGTGGACTGTAGTGAGATGTGGGCTGTAGTGAGATGTGGACTGTAGTGAGATGTGGGCTGTAGTGAGATGTAGACTGTAGTGAGGTGTGGACTGTAACGAGACGTGGACTGTAATGAGATGTGGACTGTAGCGAGATGTGGACTGTAGTGAGATGTGGACTGTGATCAGATTTGGACTGTAACGAGATGTAGACTGTAGTGAGATGTGGACTGTAACGAGATGTGGACTCTAGTGAGATGTGGACTGTAACGAGATGTGGACTGTAGTAAGATGTGGGCTGTCATGAGATGTGGACTGTAGTGAGATGTGGACTGTAGGGAGATGTGGACTGTAGTGAGATGTGGACTGTAGTGAGATGTGGACTGTAGCGTGAGATGTGGCCAGTGGAGGATGTGAGGACTCAGAAAATGAGGGTGTGGACTCAGAATCTTAGACGTGGACTGTAATGAGATGTGGACTCAGAAGCGAGATGTGACTGTAGTGAGATGTGGACTGTGATCAGATTTAGACTGTAACGAGATGTAGACTGTAGTGAGATGTGGACTGTAATCTAGATGTGGACTGTAGTAAGATGTGGGGCTGTCGAGATGTAATCAGGGGAGAGATGTGTGGACTGTAGGGAGATGTGGACTGTCGTGGGAGATGTGGACTGTAACGCAGATGTGAACTGTAGTGCGATGTGGACTGTAACGAGATGTGGAATTGTAGTAAGATGTAATGCATGGAGATGTGGACTGTAGTGAGATGTGGACTGTAGTGAGATGTGGACTGTAGTGAGATGTGGACTGTAGTGAGATGTGGACTGTAACGAGATGTGGACTGTAGTGAGATGTGGACTGTAGCGAGATGTGGACTGTAATGAGATGTGGACTGTAACGAGATGTGGACTGTAGTGAGATGTGGACTGTAGCGAGATGTGGACTGTAGCGAGATGTGGACTGTAGTGAGATGTGGACTGTGATGAGATGTGGACTGTAACGATATGTAGACTGTAGTGAGATGTGGACTGTAACGAGATATGGACTGTAGCGAGATGTGGACTGTGATGAGATGTGGACTGTAACGAGATGTAGACTGTAATGAGATGTAGACTGTAGTGAGGTGTGGACTGTAACGAGATGTGGACTGTAGTGAGATGTGGACTGTAATGAGATGTGGACTGTAGCGAGATGTGGACTGTAGTGAGATGTGGACTGTGATCAGATTTGGACTATAACGAGATGTAGACTGTAGTGAGATGTGGACTGTAACGAGATGTGGACTGTAGTGAGATGTGGACTGTGATGAGATGTGGACTGTAACGAGATGTAGATTGTAATGAGATGTAGACTGTAGTGAGGTGTGGACTGTAACGAGATGTGGACTGTGATGAGATGTGGACTGTACCGAGATGTAGATTGTAATGAGATGTAGACTGTAGTGAGGTGTGGACTGTAACGAGATGTGGACTGTAACGAGATGTGGACTGTAGTGAGATGTGGACTGTAGTGAGATGTGGACTGTAGTGAGGTGTGGACTGTAGTGAGATGTGGATGTGGACTGTAGTGAGATGTGGACTGTAGTGAGGTGTAGACTGTAGTGAGATGTGGATGTGGACTGTAGTGAGATGTGGGCTGTAGTGAGATGTGGACTGTAACGAGATGTGGACCGTTGTGAGATGTGGACTGTAGTGAGATGTGGACTGTAGTGAGATGTGGACTGTAACGAGATGTGGACTGTAGTGCGATGTGGACTGTAACGAGATGTGGACTGTAGTAAGATGTGGGCTGTCATGAGATGTGGACTGTAGTGAGATGTGGACTGTAGGGAGATGTGGACTGTAGTGAGATGTGGACTGTAGTGAGATGTGGACTGTAACAAGATGTGGACTGTAACAAGATGTGGACTGTAGTGAGATGTGGACTGTAGTGAGTTGTGGACTGTCGTGAGATGTGGACTGTAACGAGATGTGGACTGTAGTGAGATGTGCACTGTAACGAGATGATGACTGTAGTGAGATGTGGACTGTAGTGAGATGTGGACTGTGATCAGATTTGGACTATAACGAGATGTAGACTGTAGTGAG
>JACSYO010001563.1:5000-15000 GCA_016806645.1 Ophiodon elongatus
CAGAATCAGCTGTTTAAAAGGTGGGTATTCTCTCCTGCATGCCCAGTGCAGATGTCTGTCTGAGAGTGTCTAACCAACAACAACAACAACAACAGTATGAATCCACCCCCCTCCCCGGTCTTTCCTCCGTATGGAGGTTGTGTCTTCATCCCCCTCCTCTCAGCTCCCCTCCTCCTCCTCAGGGTCACAGTGAACTCAACACCTGTAAACTTGTTGTCTTTAAACCTGCACTCCTTATGCTCATTCTCACACGGGTCACATGATGAGGAGGAGGAGCACTGAGCCCCGAGCTCGTTAACATAAAAACACATTATAATTATGTTAATCTCCTCGTAGTGGTGACTCATTCTGGGTCATGACCCCGTTTTTAAGAAAATGAGGAACAGTGACGCTGGTTCGACCCACTGAAAGAGTTAAAAACATTCAAACAGACATTTCCTCTGGGTGGAGATCCTTCTTTATATTTCACTATCGTGGGAGTGACACGTTAGTAAGTATAAGTAAGTAAGTAGGTAACTAAAGGCAGTTCTGTGGCTCACAACAGTCCAGCACAGGAAACGGATGAGCAACAGTACGGGCCGTGGTCTCTACCCGAGCACTTTATTTTTGAAAAACCCAACTTTCAAAGCACGAGGGAAAACGTTGGCTATCAAACGACCACATCTGTCTCCTCGGACCCACAAACCCTCGAGGGTCGGGGTCGCTACTCGTAGTGGATTGGAACGTTATTCTGTAAAATGACGGGGCATTCTGGCAACGTTGTGTCTAAGTCAAACATCAAACATTAAAAATAAAACACACACACACACACACACACACACACACACACACACACACACACACACACACACACACACACACACACACACACACACCCTTGGTGCCGGTGTCTGCTGGTGGAAGCCCCGCCCCCTTCGCTGTGAGCTCTCTGGGCCGTGTCTGGGACACCGAGCGTCACACTGGAGCTCGCCTGCAGATCATCCCAGGAAAGGGATGTGATGGAGACACCCACAAAACATCTGGAGTCAAGACATTACTGATCTCACACACACACACACACACACACACACACACACACACACACACACACGTCTCAGTGGAGCAGTGACTCATTAACTGACACTCGTGTCTGTGCCTCTGATGTCTAATTGCTCCATAAACCACGCGGCTCGTGGTTCACGGCAGCGTGTGTGTTCTTGTGATTTATTCTGTGTTGGTGATGCGGATGCTTCTATACCTGCAGATGTTTGTGTGCGTGAGGACATTTGACCTGGTGACTGCCCACAACACCTCTGAGGCCTGAGCACTGCCACACCGAGGTCCCTAAACCAATCCCCACAGCGCCCCATGAACAGATAAGATAAGATAAGATAGGATAAGATAAGATAGGATAAGATAAGATAAGATAAGATAAGATAGGATAAGATAAGATAAGATAATCCTTTATGAGTCCAGCAAGGGGACATTTACAGGATCACAGCAGCAGAAGGGAAAGTGCAAACAAGAGACATAGTAAAAGAAACAAGATCCAAACAAGTATTATAAATAAGCAAATACGCATCAAAAACAGTGGTAAAAAAGACAGTAAAGAATCCACAATAACTGAAGTGAAATAATTACAGACAGAATAACTGTTACAACTGAAGAACGTCTACTACCTGCTCACACATCTCAAGCTCGTCAACAAAGAGTCTCGGAAATGAATAACCGATCCTAAAAAGGCGTTTCCTACTCCAGCTGCCAAAAGCATCAACGACCCAAATGACGCATTTGATTGGCAGACCACAGCTTTACTGTCCCTCTGCAAATCCTGGTGGTGCTTTTTTTTGGGAAGTAAAAAGCTGAATCACTGCAGGGCTTAAAATAGCTGCAGATCCCTCTGTGTTGTTCCGAGGCTTCGGAGGATTATCTAACAGCGTTCTCACTGGAGGCCGGTCGGTGAGCACGCTAACCATGCTAGCCATGCTAGCCATGCTAACCATGCAGTTACAGGGAGGCCATGTTGTTGTTTATCGCTCCACCAGCTTTTGACAGCTTGTGGTCGTTTCATGTGCGCTGTACTCAAATAAGAAAGCTCTGGAAGCTGCAGCGAGACTCTCACAGGACACTTAAACTCTTCTCTGAAGCCCAGAATAATTACATCCTTTCAGCTGAGCCAGCAGCTCCTGCAAGCGGTGTGGTGGTGGTCTGCTTATTGCACTTTTTACAAGCTGACAAAACAGAAGCTGGCCTCTACCCCAAACTGATTCATTAGTCTGAATATGCTGCCGTCAGTGTTTCTCAGAGTGTAATGTAATATAAATCAGTCTCTCCTGGACACTCGTCTCTTAATGCTGCAGCTCAGCCAGACGCTCGCCGCGTTATGTGCATTTAAGTTAAAAAAGAAGGGGCTATGACCGGCGTGAATGTGAAATAGGGATTAAAAGTTGTTCGTGTACACCGTGGATGTTTTTCCATCTGGAACACGCTGTACTTGGAGGGACGGATGCGTAGTTTGATGTCGGCAGCAGCGGGAGCCGAGCTGTGCCGATCAAAGGAAGCTCCAGATGAGAGATCTGCCGTTTGACAGTTCGTTCAAACGACTCCGGCTCGTTATAAAAGTTTATTTATGATAAATACTGTGACTTCTGATAATATCTTTGTGGAGGCAGCAAGACATCTGGTTCGGGAGAACTAAAAAAAAAAAAAAACACACCAAAAACAGGGCTGCACTTTGTTATTTGTCATCCATTACTCTGATGTTTTTATTGATCCCCGGTTCATCTAGAAAATACCAGAAAAATAGAGAACAATCACAACGTCCTACAACATGGCTGGTTTTGTTCACGACCCAAATATTTTTAGTTTACTGTCACACAAGACAAAGAAAAGCAGCGAACAGCTGGAACCAGCGTATGCCTTTGCCTGAAAGGAGCTTCAATGGTTTTCATTTGTTTCATCGTCAACACAATTAAAGCCGTGATGGGATCCGCAGCAACCACGATGACCGGCAGCAGTCTGAGACGCTGCGTCTGTTAGAGTAACCGGAGGCCAGTTCATCCCACGGGGTGGTTATTATTATGAGAGAAAAGGAGGAGGAAGTTTAAGTGTTTGATATTTAATCTCACACCAAATGGATGGGGAACAAAACAACCCACGCCTCGGGGAGGTTCCATGACTTCGGTTGATTGTCGCGTTGCTCGTTGGCAACACATTGTTGGGGCAACAAAATGTGGAGAGGTTGTAAGAGGAGTTGCTTTGTGGTTGCTCGTTTGCTCTTCTCAGGATGTTAGCACCCGTCCCGGTCTCGTTCAATAGTTTAAATAATGAATAAATAAATAGTCAATCTGTTGCTGGTGGACGCTTCCACACATGTCTCTTGATTAGCAGACGCAACGTGAGACGTGCAGCCGGTGGGAGGCTCGATGGGAGGTCGTCGTAGTAACACACTGAACAACACATCTCTCTTTGCTCTTCACGCTTACAAAGAAAAGTATTTTTAGGATGATTATTGACTCGAGGGCGGTAATGACTTCAGCAGAGGGCAGCGCGTGAACCTAACCTCTGACCTACATTGAGTGTGAAGAACCTCAGCATGACCGCCCTGATATTGATTTCTGTATTTACTCTCACTGGCTGTGCAGTTCAGGTCTTAAGTGAGTCTCCTTCCATCTCCTTTCATCTCCTTTCATCTCCTTTCATCTCCTTCCGTCTCCTTTCATCTCCTTCCATCTCCTTTCATCTCCTTCCATCTCCTTTAATCTCCTTCCATCTCCTTTCATCTCCTTCCATCTCCTTCCATCTCCTTTAATCTCCTTCCATCTCCTTTCATCTCTTTCCATCTCCTTCCATCTCCTTTAATCTCCTTCCATCTCCTTTCATCACCTTCCATCTCCTTTAATCTCCTTCCATCTCCTTTCATCACCTTCCATCTCCTTCCATCTCCTTTCATCTCCTTTCATCTCCTTCCATCTCCTTCCATCACCTTTCATCTCCTTCCATCTCCTCATCTCCATCTCCTTCATCTCTTTCATCTCTCATCTCTCCACTTCCTCCATCTCCTTTTCCCTCTCACTTCCATCTCCTTCCATCTCCTTCCATCTCCTTCCATCTCCTCTCCGAAGCTCTTTTGTTTCGACTTAAATGCTGAAATTGGGAAATGATTCGTAGGAATACTTTTTCTTTGGTCGTGTGCCGTCATGTTTTTAAATGTTGTTGTTTAAATGTGCAATAATACCTATCAGAAGTCAATTAACATACAAAATGAAGCCTTAAAGTCTTCACGTGGGTATATGAGCAATCTACGTGTCTTCACTCGTACATTTTCAGGAAGAAATGACAAATCTTTCTGGTGTCGGCTTTTTGACGTCCACCACGTCGCCAACACGCTGCGTGTTCTGTAGGAGTTACGTGACACGTAGATCATTTAGAAGTCTGAAAGATACCGCGATAAAACCTCCAAAAATATGCAATTCCTTTCATGAAATGTTTCTTGTTTGGGATGAGGTCAAAGGTCAACGGCTCCTGAAAAAGCCTATTCACTTCTAGAACCAGGAAGTAGGTGAAAGGTGGAGGGGAGGGGCATCGACAATGATTGACAGATCTTCCACTAGATGTCCAACTGGGGCTTTGAACCCTCGTGGAGACCAGCATACCTGCACTGCACACCTGTTTCTTCACCTCACCAGCGTACGACTGACCGCCGCACACACACACACACACACGCACACACACACACACACACACACACATTGTGTTAACAGGTCCAGCTGTTGGTGGTGTTTTCTCTGTGATGTTCCTCGTTGTGTTTGTCAGACCGTTTCATTTCCCCGCTGCTCAGCGGAGGATCTTTTTACGACGATCAAAGCTCTTTCATGTCCCTTCGCGTGTGCGCTTGGGGGCCATATCCAAAGCGGAGTATAAAATATTAGGGCCACTTGTATTCCCATAAAATCCAATGAGTAAGTACCAGCTGTGGTCGTTTAATGTGATTTTATTTGAAAAGGAAGCAGAGAAAAAGTCAATTTTTCATCCCACTGTTGCTCTTATTCAGTGACAAGCAACAGCCATAACATTAAAATAAGCCGAGATGTGAATTGTACAAATGCGTAAATAATGATCAGGATTTCCATAAATTACATTGTATATATTAAATGTGAACGTGGAATGTCGTAACAAAAAGTACCGTCGTGATAAGATGCATCAAAGAAAAATACAATTACATAAAAAGAGAGCAAACAGTTTATAGAAGAAGAAGAAGGGACACAATGGTCGTATCAGTGGTGGTGTTTTCATTTCATTGAGGCAGTGTTAGTGAATTCATAAGACAAGTACATTTAAAAAAAGAGAAATCTAATTCTATTTCTATCTGCCTGCCGATAGTTTGGGTGCAGTTTGTGTACTGTGCTGTGAGCTTGTGACCTTGCTAGGTTTCAGGAACACACAGTTCTTCTTGTTATCAGTCGGCTCCGTCTCCCCCACGAGGACTTCCCTCTTCTCTGACTCTGACAGTCAGCTTCCTGTCAACCCTTCCACATCAAGTAAAGTGACTGTTGACTTTAATGTGTTTGAGCCCCTGAGCTCTACTGTTTTGAGGTCTGCAACTTGTATTCTTCACTTTAACTGGCCACCAGCTGCAGGGTTCATGTTCCCGGGGGCCAAAAACACTATTAAAAAAAAAAATAACTAGATATTTTCAATGCCCTGTTTCAATCCAAACGTTTTTATTTTTTTGCTGCCTTCCGGAGATGTGGTTCCCGTTTGCTCTCGGCCCAAATCTGCACTCTGAGGGGATGACAGTGGAACATTTCGATGATGGTTTCCTTCCTCTGGTGTAAACTTTCCTTCTGTGGATGCCTGCAGTCTGTTGGCCTCCATTTCCCTCCATCACACAGCAATTTCCTCTGTTTCTCTCTGTTTCTTTTTCTGTGCAGCACACACACACACACACACACACACACACACACACACACACACACACACACACACACACACACAGTTTTCTTTCTGTCATTTTCCACTTGTCACATTGTTCTTTCTGTCATATCCATTTTGTTTTTCTCCCAGTGCATCACGTCTCACTGTCACCTGGGAGTACGCCGTCTCTCACCGCGTCTGATGGAGTACACATACAGGAGTACACATACAGGAGTACACATACAGGAGTACAGTAACAGGAGTACACATACAGGAGTACACATACAGGAGTACACATACAGGAGTACAGTTACAGGAGTACAGTAACAGGAGTACACATACAGGAGTACAGATACAGGAGTACACATACAGGAGTACACATACAGGAGTACAGTTACAGGAGTACAGTAACAGGAGTACACATACAGGAGTACACATACAGGAGTACACATACAGGAGTACAGTAACAGGAGTACACATACAGGAGACAGGAGTACACATACAGGAGTACAATACAGGAGTACAGATACAGGAGTACACATACAGGAGTACAGATACAGGAGTACAGATACAGGAGTACACATACAGGAGTACAGATACAATGCAACTGCTCCCGAACGACTGACAAGAAAACCCTGAATACGCTCGTTGCCTTGGAGACATGCTAGCCGGCTCGGGGACAATGCTAGTTGGCTCGGGGACATGCTAGTTGGCTTGGAGACATGCTAGTTGGCTTGGAGACATGCTAGCGCGAGGCGGATTCTAAACTTTGCTCATTTTAAATGCCGCTGTGGCCCATAATTAAACATAATCTGTTTTAAGTGCAGTCACTCTACCTGAATTCTCTTCACTCAGTTTAAATTTGGCCGGCTGGTCGTGCGGTTTCTTTGCTTTAGATTTATACTCAAAATATATTTATACTTAAAAAGTTACTACGTTTGGTTTCTCAAAAGCTGCTGATGACGTCCTGTTTCAGTCTCACGTCCATCTTCCCGCTCTATCTCTGGTCCGCTCAGCTTCTTCTTTTCCTTTAATCTTTGCCTCAATATTTCTACACACACCCCTATAACTGTACATCTGCACTTCACAGCACGTATGTGGTGACCCGCCCACATCCGTGATGTACACATGTACACACACATACATACACACATACACCCACACACACACACGCATACACATACACCCACACACACACACGCATACACATGCTGTACTTCACTTCCTTTGGGGCGGCTCTTCAAAGAAAGCTCAGAAATGTGTGGTTGCCCCACATTGAGATTAGAGTAAAGACACACACACACACACACACACACACACACACACACACACACACACACACACACACACACACACACACACACACACTAAGTCTATTAATCGTATTAACATGCCAACGTTAGGTCGCTCTGTCTCGTCCTCTGGATCCTGGACGCCCAAACCTCCGGCGTTAATTTAACTGGACAGCACGTTTATACAGTTTGTTTATTAGCTGAAGCTAATCAGACACATTCACACGGTGTTGAACAAATTGCCCCGGAGACGTGTCGCAATCGGCAAATATAACGTAATCAAGAAGGCCGCAGTGAGCCAGCAGGCACAACACCAGGACCCTGAAACTGAATGGAATGCGGCCTCGGTTTGTTTTTATTACTTACATCTGTGTGTCTGTTCCTGATGTCACGTGTCAAAATGTCCAACAGGCCGGCCGTGCACGCTAACGCCGGCCCGATGCCGCTGCGTTCCCTCCGGGTCGACCGGAGTCGACGTCCATGGCGCGTCTCGGGATGATTCATGACGCAGGTGGCTGGACTTGTGGGCTACTTGTAACACCAGAGATGATGTTCACCGTCTCAAAATATCCACGTTTCAGAAGCCAGGATGCATTTTGAAAAGTGAAGAAAACATAAAGCAAAATAAAGTAAGCGGGTTAAAGAAAAATAATATAATAACTGCGCGGCTTCGTCTCTTTGGGGTGACTAGTCCCATTCCCCTCCCAAATCTATGCATCATGAACATAATTACAATATACATTGAGTGTAGTTTACTCCACAGAAATAATAGTTATCTACTATTGCGCAATGAGCTAACAAAATACCAAATCTGTTTGATTGGAGTATGCACTACTCGTCAGACACACATGGGGGTTTGTCCTTCCTCTAAATGTGAGCCTCGGGAGCGTTTCCTGTAAACTCACAGTCGAAGGAGCGGAATCTGGCATTCGAGCACAAGTTGGAAGGTTTGTGAGTTCCCAAATAATGTTGGAGTCGCCGGTCAGCTCTGCATTAAGGGGATTAGAGGCTCGGCTTTGTTTTGGGTCTGTGGTTGTTTGGAGGAGCCAGAGGGGGGACTGAACTCTCTCTGAGGGTTTTAATAAGGCTCCAGCTACTGAGACTGGTGTGGGAGACAAGTGGGTCTCCAGTTCCCATGAGAGAGAGAGAGAGAGAGAGAGAGAGAGAGAGAGAGAGAGAGAGAGAGAGAGAGAGAGAGAGAGAGAGAGAGAGAGAGAGAGAGAGAGAGAGAGAGAGAGAGAGAGAGAGAGAGAGAGAGAGAGTTCATCAGGTGAAGATTATTGGTAACGTGAACAACAATTACGACTAATCTTTCAGGGCAAAAACATTCACTCCTGAACATTAATGTTTGAGCTAAACTCACCGAGTGGTGAAACTATTGTTCTATTACTTAGCCTTTAGCATTTTTAGATCAGTTGTTTACTTTTATGTTTGTGTTTGGACAAAACCCAACGTTCAGACATGGCCGTGGGAACCGGGGAAGTGTGAGCATTTCTATAGACGCAACAATCGTTGGATTAAAAAAAGTAATTGAAAGATTTCTCAACACAAATCCTCAATAGCTGCAGACCTTAATGCAAACATCCCTGTGCAGGATACGGGCGAAGAGACTTTAGATTTATCCGTCATTGGACGTTTCCCCGTCCGGCCAACGCTTGACTGTGATTGGTCGATGCTAGTTTGCCTCCAGAAGGAAGTTTAATACCAAGATCCACATTCACAAAACATCACAAGTCTAAACGTAGCTCCTTAAAGTGCTCTAACCCTAAAATGTACCCAGAAACTATCTGTTTGTGTAAGATTTAAAAGACGTTTGCCACTTTGGAAGCTGCCGTGCTGATGAGTCAGACCTCAGGCGGCGAGACGGGCGGCTGCAGGGCGACGCAGCGCAGCCTCACCGCCTGGTGAAGCAACACGCGTCCCGAGCCGATGCTTCTCGAGCCTCAGCAGGCCACGTGAGGGAAAGAGGAAACACTGAATACTCGTCTGCAGACGCCTGGACATAAATCACACGTCTGTTGAGATATAAGATTTCTGGGCCATTAAATCCTCCCAAAGCGTGCAGAGCGTTGACCAGCACACGTATCGCCTTTACTCCTTTGTGTGTTTCCTCTTTCTGGCAAGAGAAACCGAGGAGAGGCAGCAGAGACGGAGACCAGAGCGAGAGCAACGAGGAATTGGGGGAATAATGGACGGCGAGAAAATAATAATAATAATAAAATAATGTCACGTTGCAGTGTGTTGTTCTCTGTACAGTCGCCATAACAATGAACCCAGATTAGCCCCATTAATCCCCTGCTGCCCCTCGGCATGTTACAGAACACTGCCTGCACAAAGACAGTCATTCACACACGCACACACACACACACACAAAAAAATACAGCAACAAACACACACACAACACACACATTATACACACAACACACCCACCCCACCACACACACACACACACACACACACACACACACACACACACACACACACACAGTGCATGTATACACACACACCGAGCCAACAAGTGCAGAGGAAGTCTGAGCCCGAGGCGAAGGAGGGAAAGAGCAGCGCTTTGCTGATGAAGCCTGATGAACAGATCCTCTCATTCTGCTCTTCTCCCCTCCTCTCCCTCTCTCTCTCTCTCTCTCTCTCTCTCTCTCTCTCCCCCCTCTCTCTCTCTCTCTCTCTCTCTCTCTCTCTCTCTCCCTCTCTCTCTCCCTCTCTCCCCCCCTCTCTCTCTCTCTCCTCCTCCCCCTCTCTCTCCCTCCCTCCCTCTCTCCCTCTCGCTTCTCTCTCTCTCCCTCTCCCTCTCTCCCTCT
>JACSYO010001563.1:20000-25000 GCA_016806645.1 Ophiodon elongatus
AGCAGCTGCAGGTCGACCGGCTCGGGAGACGCGAGGGTGGATTTGTTGACCAAAGATAAGAATCCTGGACTCTACATAATGTTACGCTGACCTTCTGTGTCGCTCCGATGAGCATTGACATGTGACATAGTGTCTGTGTACAACAATGAATCGGTTCAATATTTAGTTTTCGTCTTACATTTTGGGAGCTGCACGTATTTGCTCTCATATCTAACCTGCAGCCAGCAGCTGGTTGCCTTAGCTTAGCTTAGCTTAGCTTAGCTTAGCTTAGCATGAAGACTGGAAACAGCGAGTCCAGCAGCACCTCTACAGCACACGTTGATTACAGAGATGTAAGAAGAGCTGGGGCAGATTGTGTTGCCTTCACACAGCGGAAGGCTAGCAGTTTACTGCAGTTTCCAGTGTTCGTGCTAAGCTAAGCTAAGCTAACAAGCTGCTGGCTGTAGCCGTGTATATATTTTATGTGCAGACATGAGAGCAGTTCCAATCTGCTCATAGAACTCGACCAAGAAGCAGTGAGCGTATTATTACCCAACATATTAAACCTTTGCTTGAAAACACTTCCCGCAGCCCAAATTATTACTAGGTATTAGTAGTGTGCATACCGAACCATGTCAGGAACCAGGAACCAGGTCAGGAACCAGGAACCATGAACCAGGAACCATGAACCATGTCAGGAACACCTTCACCTTCCAGTCTCTGGGCTCACAGCTGGTCTTGTCAGGAACACAGAGGATGAATAAATAAATAAATAAAGTCACTGCAGGACGGTTCTGTGAGGAGAAGCGTGGAACCGTGTTCCCTCTCAGCTCGGCAGGATTCAGTGGGCTTGTTGGGTTCATCGGGGAAAATAAGGTATTAGTTTTTACAGAAGATATGAAAAGAAAAACCTCAGAAATCTAAGAAAATCTATATTGTTGTAAAATATCAAATAAAATGTTGGAGACGTTGGACTTCAGCCCCGTCTGTTGAGGCGTCGTGCATCAAGGTTTCTGTTACGTGCCCCCCTCCTCCCCCCCTCCCCCCCCTCCCTTAGCATAACACCAGCTTTGTCTTTAAACAGTTGCTCAGTCTTTGTATTTTCCCGGGAGACGTCCTCCATCACGTACGAGCTGCAGAGCATCTGGAATGAGATTCATTCCCGAACGGCTCGTCATACCTCGCAGGACTTCACGATCTCTTCACAAGAATTAAAGATATTCCCGTTTTCTCAAAACCCCCACAAGTTTTTCATTTATTTTCACATGGAAACCATCTGTCAGAAGCAGCTTACCGCTCTGCCCCAGTGAAGTAGAAGAGGAAGCCTCTGTCTCTAGCTGTCGTCGCGGTGGAGGAAGCCTTTAACGCCGACCCGACGGCGTTCGGAGAGCGAGGTCGGTACGTTCCGTTGCTGTTGGGTGAACACTGGAGCGTGAGGAACCCAGCGTTGGCTACCACAGCATCTTTAGTCACGATACACGAGTCTTTGTTGTGGATTCACACGATCCAACGTTCAACATGTTCTTTTTTTTTTACGACTCAAATATTGAGTTTTATTGTATTTTTTTTTTTTTATTTACTTCTACATCACAGCTTCTCCTCTTAACGAGCTCGTACTCGACGCCGCCCGTCGGGCTTTCAGAAGTTTCCCACAACACTCCGTTTTAATTCTATTAAGTGTGTTTCTGCGACCCCTTTTTATGGGCCGAGCTCAGACGCGAATAGTTTTGTGTAAATTAAACCGTGGGATCCCAGATGGAGGCTCAGAGAGTGTTTAGACATCAGAGTCTGTAAATATTAAGTCACGGTAGAACCTCCCTCGAGTCTGTCCATACCTCCATCTGTCATTGCATCAGATCTCCCTCCTGTGCCATCGTCTTCTCTTTCCTCCTCTACTTCCTTTAAACTTTTTGCTTTCATGTCATTTTATCATTTCCTTTCTTTGTCCTTTTTTTTTTTTTAACTCATATTTCATTTTTATTTTTCCTGCCCTTCCCTTTTTTTTAAAGCGTTTCTTTATTACTATTTTTTCCTTGACTTGGAGACCTGAACTCTGGGAAACCCAGCCCAGACGCCACATTGTGTTGCTGTGTTTGTACAGGCCTCATTCCCCAGCTCCTCTTCCTGTTCCTGTTAGCGTGTTCCTCCGCTCCTCCGCTCGCATCAATCTTTGTTTAACGGGAGCAGGACGACTACACCCTGCGGATGCTACACCCTGTGGATGCTACACCCTGTGGATGCTACACCCTGTGGATGCTACACCCTGTGGATTATACAGCATGTCCAAAGATAACATCCTGAGTGGAGAAAGATGTCCCACTCCCCACAAATCACCTGCACTGCTAGGAGCTGTTTTTTTATATTATATATATATATATATATATACACACAAATCACCTGCACTGCTAGGAGCTGGTTTATATATATATATATATATATAAAAAGTGTGTTGAATCTTTCACACGGAGCAGTCTTAAGCTGGATCCCTGATGAAAGTTGAAACACATGCATAACGTCATAAGCGGTGTAAGATTCAAGTTCCTTGAGCATTTTGTTCTCGTTAGCCCGGCTCACAGCTGGCTGGGGTCCGGAGGGAAACATCTCAACAACCGCTTGATGGATGAGCGTGAGACTCCGTGCAGACGCCCGTCGGACCCGAGGGAGGGCCGCGGCGATCGGCCGACGCTTCATGTTTTCACCAATGTGGAGAAATATGTCAGCGTCCACAGAATGGGTTGTACACATGTTCATTCTGCTCCTCTAGCACCGTGATCGGATCAAGAAAAAAGGGAAAAAGCTGAATGCATCGTGCTATTGTTAGCAGGACGTAGTCTACAAGCCCCATGAACCACATCCCTAACGTGAATACAGAACTTTAATAAGTAAAAAGAAAAGAAATCCAATCATTTTCTACCTGAAGTGAGTTCATAATCAATGTGTATGCATTTGAAAGCTTGCAAGCTCATTGAACATTAGTTAATTAGTTAATTTCTCTAAACATTATCTAAACATGGACGATGGAATAGAAAGGTGCAATGATTCAAACTGACTAAATGAATTAGTTGCATCTCTGTGGAGACTGAACTACCTCACAGTTTCTTGTTGGTGTTCAGCTCGGGCTCCTTCTCACGCTTCCTCATTTTCCTTCTTCTCCATTAGTATTTCTGGCTGAAGCTCCGTTCTCCTACTTCCTCAGTGCCAGAGTTTTATGTCGCTGTTCAAGGCCTTTTACGGTCTCTTTGTTCAGCCCCTCCCCTTCCCTCCCCCTCCCTCCCCCCCTCCCCCCCCAAGATTCTTCACTTCTAAATGTTACGGGGAAGCTGCAAAGTGAGGTCATGCAATCTGCAGCAGTTGTGGTCCTCCACCGTCAGCAGACAGACAAACAATACACGTATTCATCCTCCCAGAGTTCAGAGAGGGAGTCAGAAGGCCTCCAATCAGCTTCTTCAAGGGCTTCTCTGTCCCGGGCCTCGCTCTCTTATCGTGCCTATTCAAACGTGTGTCTCTCGACCGCTGGAGACTGGACAACATGTACAGTGTGTGGTGTTTACACACGGAGGTTTCAGAGGAAGTGTGTGTGTGTGTGTGTGTGTGTGTATGGGTGTGTATATGTGTGTGTGTATATATGTGTGTGTGTGTGTGTGTGTGTGTGTGTGTGTGTGTGTGTGTGTGTGTGTGTGTGTATATTAAGTGAGTGCACTTGTGAGCTTTGGAAAGTGAGATTTTCTGGTGGGAAATGTTTTGTCTTTTGGTGCCTGCCTCATGAATATTCATATGAGTGACAAAGGACACTTGCATAAACAAAGTTGAAGCTAATTAGGAGAGAGAGAGAGAGAGAGAGAGAGAGAGAGAGAGAGAGAGAGAGAGAGAGAGAGAGAGACACCCATGCAGAACCTCTGTGTGCACACTTGGACTCGTTCCCTCTGAGAAGAGAAACCCCCGACAAAGTGAACCGCGGCGAATTGATTTGAATCTCGAGCCGCGGGGCCGCGGCCCTCAGGCCGAGCCGTGGTCCTCAGGCCGAGCCGTGGTCCGAGGGCCGAGCCGTGAGCGTCGCCCTACGCGTTGCGTCGTGTAGAGCGACGGCGACAGAAGAACAAGAGGCGGATTGTTCCACGTGACCTCGACCTCTGAACCTCTCTGCTCTGTAAAGGCCCTCCCGTCATCTCCCCCTCGGTGAAACGCTCTTTCTTCTGTCTTCTATCTTCTAACTCCTCAAGAAGCTTTTATTTGCGTTTATCGTGATAAACTCTTCCTCCCGCCCGTGTTTCATTTTCTCATGATTTCTTTTCTTGGTAATTGTCCGTCGTCAGTTTGTCTGACTGGAGTCCTTTATTCCTCGTCAGCGGCAGCTTTTACCTTTTGAAGATCTAGAAAGTCAAACACCTTCTCCCACCTCACTCATTTCAAGCTGCTCCGTCACACAGTAACCAATCAGAGTGCTGAGATCAGGTCACGTGACGGCACAGGACCAGCTGATCGTTACCATGGTTACCTGACAGCAAACGGCTTGTGGCATGATGAATCTTGACTTCTGTTTATTAAAACCAGCCACCAGCTTCTTCACACACTGTGTTCTTAAACACTACTTTGATATCTTGAATTCATTTGTATAAAAAAACCTTTTCTGACATTCAATTAACTGAAAAACTGGTTTTCAAACGACTGAAAGCGTGTATATGTTTCTCCTTTGCAAAGAATATCTCATTGGTTTAATTTACCAGAATGTTCCTCTGCGTCTCCTCCTCCTCAGGGCGGAGCGATCTCCATCCTCACGGCCTGCGAGAGGCCCGCGGACTTTGCCGGCGTGGTCCTGATCGCCCCGATGGTCCAGATGAACCCGGACTCGGCCACGCCCTTCAAGGTACCACCATCGCCCTCCACTCCTCTGAGCTCTTCCCCTTCGCTCCCTCGTTTCCTCTCTCCTTCATAACGAGTCCTTCGTCTTGCTCCACTTCTCCTCCTTCTCCTTCTCCTCCTTCTTCTCTTTCTCCTCCTCCTTCTTCTTCTTCTTCTTCTTC
>JACSYO010001563.1:30000-47500 GCA_016806645.1 Ophiodon elongatus
AACCACTTCTCACTGTAGGTCAGTTTCCCTGCAAAGCACTGGATCGGGGACGGGTCTCAATGTATTTCAGTCTTATTTGTCCACCATGTGCTCGTCTCCACTCGACCCCCCCCCCCTTCCATTCGCCCCCCCCTCCCTCCCCCGAGGCCACGGCGCAGGTTAATTAAAGTTCAACTCACAGCGTGCCGGGGTTCAGAGTGCAATAATGAGGTTTCCTCCAAATTCACGCGGACAAGTGAGACAAACCCGATGTAGTGCATCATCCAGCCTGACGAGAGGGGTCAGAGGTCAGGGGTCAGGGGTCAGAGGTCAGCGGGAGGACAGCGCCTCTGGAGCGGCTGTAGGCTCAGTGCAGGGCGAGCGCTCGATAGCTCGGCCCTCACGCGGCCCTCTGGACTCTTATATAGTAACTCAGACCGTAAGCATATATATATATATATATACATATATATATATTATATATTATATTTATATATATATTTTATATATATATATATATATATATATATATATATTACCTACCAACGTACACAATGACCATGGAGAGCACCACAGTTCTTTCGTGAGCCTTAATCAGGATGTAGATTATAAGGTAGCGCTGCAAAATTCAAAAGCCCCCCTCCCCACCTCCCCTCTGTGACCTTTGACCTTTAAGGTCACAGTTGATTTCACTTGAGGGTCGTTCTCTGCCGCTTTAACTTCATTAAGCTCAGCCTGCATACAGGACCCGGCCCGAGAACAAAGGGGACCACGGCTCCGTGACCGTGGACTGAAGAGCAGCGCTCTGCTCGGCGTGGGTGGACAGTGGGAATCCAACCACGCAGGACAATGCCGCAGTCACCATTTTTTTTTTGTTTTGGGAGGACAGGATGTTCTTTAGAATAGGAGCCAGGCGAGGAGGGAGAGAAAGTCATCTGATCTTCATAAACACTACTGAAGGTCACCAGAGCAAAGGAGGACATAGTCCCCTTACACGTGAACACTTATCCAATTTAAAATGATTTAGCAGCTTTGGGGTAATTTACTTTTTTAACAATAAAAATCCATAAATGAGATTTTTAGTACATGAAGCAGCTTTTATACCCTAATGTCAAACACAAAGTATATTACATTTAATTGATTTGATAATCTAAATAATGAAAAAGATCTCTAGCTAGTAACAGGAATAGGTTGCAGTCATTACACTCGGCCCTGAACGAAACCACAGCAATAACCTCACAGTGGCCTATATTTCTGCCAGCCGTTAATCATACGACACACACACACACACACACACACACACACACACACACACACACACACACACACTGAGCACGTGTTGGTCTGCCCCCGACCTCCAACGTGTTGGGGATCAAACACGCGTGTCCTCCAGAAACAAACATCTGGTGGGCAGTTCTTGGAAAAGACTTTTTAGGAGTTTTTTTCTGTATCACACAGAGTTCAAAGGGACTGAGTGCAGAGCGGGTGGGGGGGTTACGGTGCGGTATCCACGGTGACCGTTACTCACACGTAACCACGGCAGCAGGCCGGCGGTTTTCATTTTACATGTGTGGTAACCACGGCGATCGCTACCCGTCTGATGGAATGAGATGCATTTTTGGGGCGTCGTGCCTCACGCTGTCTCTCCCTTTCTCCCTTCCCATCTCACCCTGTCACCCGGGGTTTTTTTAAGTTGCCATGGTGACCAGCGGTCTTTGTTGGGTCCATCACTGGGTCCCTTGTTCTACCGCTTATTCAAACATCTCGTTCTATCAGCCGCCCACAGCGCCCCCTAGTGGGCAGTCTCGTTGAACAGGGAGCACGCTACTTTTACGTTTATTAATTATTATTAATATTTTTTAACTATTACGTTAAAAAAAATAGACGTTTCTGAGTTTGCACGTCCTCCCCCGTGTCAGCGCGGGGCTTTACTCCGGGTTCTCCGGCTTCCTCCTCGCAGTCCAAGGTCAGAGTTCAAAGGGATCGTGCAGGGTGCGCCCTGCCTTCACCCCGTGGCAGCTGACTACCTCAGCCTGGACAGGATGACGTCATGACCTCTGACCTCGGTGCTGAAACCACAACGTTGCGTTGGAAAACGAGAGATTAACCGAATGAGATCTGCACAAAAAAAATGAACACATGGCAGATTTATCTCGTAGACTTCAAACCCAAAAGCATCAAATAAGAAATCCATCAGAGGAAGCTCCAAAAGAAAAGACAGAAGGAAAGTAGGACTAGACACCGCGGCAATAACACCGCGGACTCAGGCGCTACCTGTCGGGCCACACGAGTGCATATTACTGCCGTTAGCTACGGGGATGGAGAGAGATGGAGATGGAGTGAGAAGCTGTCAGTAACCATGGCAGCACCCCCCAGCCCTATCTCCCCCCTCCCCCCCCCCTCCCCTCGGCCTCGGCGCCAGTTGTCCGTGCTGCTGCTCCGAGGATCCCCTCCTGTGTGAGCTGGAGATAAGAGAGCAAACAGTTCAGTCATCAGCTGGCATTGAACACACTCACTGAACCACAGCCAGCCTGGTCCGCTGTTCCTACTGAAAAATACACTATTTGCATATTTGTTTTTTTGCAAAGAATGATTTCTTTGGAATATTAAGAAAAACAAGTTTATTTATTTTCTCCAGGGTTAGTGTGTTTCTGCCCCCATCTATCTAAACCACGTCCCGATTGAAAAGTGGTGGACGAAGCTTCTCAATGTGTTCCTGTTCGTTCCTTAAAGGTGTGTGATCCCTGACGCCCTTTTCTACTGGCGTGTGGCCGTGCACACGCGTGACTTGTCTGCAGGGTTGCCACACTGAGAGATAGCCATGTACAGACGCGTTGCTCTGTTGATATGTAATAATCCAATCGACTGTTAATATGATTTTTATTTAGGACAGCTCTGTGGGAAGTAAAGGGGAATCTAATCTGGCCTGCAGGTTTTGTGAATGGGAGGCTGTGTGTGTGTGTGCGTTTGTGTGTGTGTGTGCGTGTGTGTGTGCGTGTGTGTGTGTGTGTGTGTGTGTGTTTTTTTTTTTTTTATCTCGACTTTCTGACTGTTTCTGAGAAAAGAGCTGTTATATATGATGGAGGTCTTTCTCTACTTTCATGAGATTAACGTGCACCGGTAGAGACTCCGTGTGAATGACGAGGTCTCCTCCACGACTGCGTGCACGCAGACAGGCGATGGAAGCCGTCGCCATGGTTTCCTCCCGAAGTCACACACTCGTCTCTAACGACCTTTTCGTTTGAAAAAATTGCAGGTGCCGTGTTTAAAATGTTTGATATTGCATTTTTGGAGCGAAACCCTCGTTCAAATCTCGCTGACTTGATCAACGATGCCGATTGATGTGATTTTTGTTTCTTGATTACTGAACGTAATTGTAATACACTGTCGTAACACTAGATGGACACAAATCAAACCCCAGAAGTATTTTACAGAGTCTTTATTTATCTTTGTCTAGAGTATTTATAGGAATTAATTTTACGTATAGGCCAATATATATATTGATTACGCATCCCGACGAGGCACTTTTTATACCATAAACCAGTCACTTCCTGTCATTTCTACTGTTGATGCTCAGTTACCTGAAGCTCCGTGACACCTTCTGAGATGGGAACTGGTTCAAGGTTGTTTGTATGTACAGCGATCCGAAATGATGTATGACAATGTTTCTGATATGATTTTGCATAGAGAGTATTTTACTACCGTGTGTTGAAGTCTTTTTGCTGTTTGTCACACAACTATAAATGTTTAAAAAAAAAGAAAGAAACTGTTTGGTAACAGGAGCTTAACAACAGGGTGTAAATGCTACAGGTTTTTTGGGGGGGGAAATCTTCTACTTCTTTCCCACATTTTCAGGAACTTAACTTTCTCTTTAATCCTAAAGTATCTCCTCTTAAAGAAAAGAAAACTAACTAAAAATGAAATGTACACGAGTGAGAAACTTAACGTAGCTCTCTGCAGATCTTAGATCAAAGGCAATTTGGTCAAAATGTGTTTTTTGGACTAAATTGCAGGTATCAGGTTTTTTCTTCCAACAGCAGCATGTTTCAGCATTCCTCGCAATTAAAAGATTTTTATGGGAAAACGTAGCGTTGCGTCTGTTTTTTGGACCGTGGTCCGGTGTTGTTTGTGCCTTGTCGCTATGACGACGGTGTATCCGAGTGTGCGCGAGATGAACTGTCTCCGTTGCCGTGGTTACCTGGTTGTCACGTCTGTTTCTTGTTCCAGTAATTGTGTCTGTCTGCTCCTCTTCCTCCCGCCTCTCTCGCTTCTCTTTTCTATTTACCGGTCTGATTTCTGAGCTACGGCTCATAAATATAAATACGTGTATATGTTTCTGAGGTAAAGCTCATAAATACCTCCCGTTGATGTTTCAACCAGCCGACAGACATCCACACGTTAAAGAAACGCAGTACTTTACCGTAAAGATGAGGTACTCAATAATAATGAGTGTAACATCCTGAATTCGTCCATTATTTTCCTCTCGTTGGTTTCCGACTGCAACAGGAAGCTCTGTCCGCTACGTGACGATAACACCAGGATTTGTAAAATAATAACACAAAATGAGCCGTACTAAAAGCATTAACATGTGCACCGTGTTTCTGTGGCACAACGGGAGACAAACTTTAACACGGTTTGTTGTTACTTCTATAATATTTATGAACAGATACTTCTGGTACTGGTACAGATCTATATCTGAGATAAAACATTTAAAAAGAATTAGGACAGTGAAGAGTGAATTGTTGCCAGGATAAACAAAGTGAATCATCCCTTCAAAACATACAGATAAATATTGTCATTACATTACAGGAAACAACGTAAATCCAACCTGAATATGAACATATATATCAAGATTCTTGTGCTTTTTTCTGACCCTAATGCAGAACACCACACACACACACACACACACACACACACACACACACACATACACACACACACACACACACACACACGTTATCCCTGATGTTCTCTTCATTGAGTTGGTGCTGCAGCCACGTGAGTGTCTTTTTAAAATAAATTCTCAAATAGACGAAACAAAAACGAAGACACTCAACTTTTGTGTTCTAACATTTAATTTAAGTCAAATTTATATATGAAATATCGTCAGAATCCCTTCATGTCGTAGTCCCTTCATAACAAGTTGAGTAACATATTGTATATAAAATGTAATAATCAAAGTGCTTCTGAATCCATACTCTCTTCTAGAATAAACTATTTATTAACTGCAGCCTGACTGGAATACTTTCACAGCTTCTCTTCATAACGGGTTCAGTGTGAAAGCAAATGTTTTTATTTAGCTTCATAGTTCAGTTCATTATATAATTATTATAATATATTTGGACAACGTTTTATTCACGTCATAAGAAGGAAAGGAGAGAAACTTAAATATCTCAAGTCTTCATAGAGGAAGCTATAATTACTGGCGTACGTTTTGAGGACCAATCATTGGCTGCAGGCCATCTAGTCAACGCTTCACCTCCCACTGCAAGTAACATAAAGCCATAAAAGTGCACGCGCATGCTGCCGTGCACGCGGCAGAGTGACGCGGGTCGGTGTTCTGTGGTGTTTCATGTGCAGACTCGAGGAGGATGCAGGACGACACTCCGCAGGTGGCTCAGGTGGCGAGCGGGAGGGGACAGGCACGCGCCAGCCTCTAGGTGGTGCTGTTGCATCACACAGCTCACCGGCGACGGCCTCGGTTGTGTGAATGTGGAGTTTGAGCTGTTTCCAGATCAGTGCATGAATGAACCAAGCTGACGATTTCAAATACAATGATTTCTATTTCATATTTTAATTGGTTTTGGGACTTGGGATGAATTTGCCCTGACCGTATCCTCTCGTACAAACAGCTGAGGTCCTGGTGTCATGAAATCTTACTGCACGAGGCCTGATTTTGACAACGCACTTTATATCAAGCCCACGCTCCACTGCATCTTTTGTGGTGTTTTCCTCCATCGCAGTCAAAACCTCCGGCTACCATCTCCAGGAGTTAGACAGCGGTCCTGACCCTGTGCACGAGCCAGGAGACCCACATCACAGCGAGTCTTCTCTCCCCCTCCTCCCCCTACTCCCCCTCCTCCCCCTCCAACATCCTCATCACAACACTTGAAAACGACTTGTCGACTGTCTGTACGTCAGCGGTCCGTGGTGATGTTTGGAGAGGACACACACTAAACTAAAACACACAGGATGTACAAACACCCACAAACAGACATGCTATCCTTTTCACTACATCTCAGTCTCCCTTGCTTTTTTCTCTGCCCCATTTCCTCTCCCTCTCTCGCCCCTCTCCCTCCCTCCCTCCCTCCCTCCCTCTCTCTCTCTCTCTCTGTAAATGTAGGCTACCAGCTCTCCTTGAGACATTTTTGGAGTTAGCTGGAACCACATTAGCAGCAACTCCCATAGGAAGGCACTTCTGGGAAAGCACAAGGCCGGAGCCTCGACTGTACATGTGAATATTCATCCGTCACTTTCGGTATAGGTCGAACTCGTTCACGTTCCTGTGGGTGTAGTGGGAAATTCTTCAACGGAAAAGAAAATGCCCCAATGGGGGGGATACACAGGCACGGGTCTTATTCACATGCAGCGGTAGTGAGGGGGAAACAGTGAGGGTCACAAGCTAATTGATTTCAGCAGTGTGATGCAACCTCCATAACCCCCCCCCCCCCACTTCCCCTGTGGGACTGAGACATTTAATATTGATGATGTGAAATATTTTGAGGAGCACAGTTTGGAAACTGGTGGCAAACTGTGTGAAAACATCTTTAAACAATAAAAGTGTGCTCTCCCAGCAGAGGGAGCCCGGAGGTCTGTGTCTGCTCTGTGTTGGTTGAAAACAAAGACCTAAGCCAATCAGAAACTGGTTCGAGGGAATTAAATCCGGGCTTGCTGTGGCCATGGCAACGGCTTTACCTCTGTGACAGCTAAGGAATGGAAATGGAAGAGAGGAGACGCCGCGTGGACCTCCCAGAATAGGTGCCTGCAGATCCACCCTCGGTGACCCTGATCCACTTGGACTGTCTCAGTTCTGCAGGGTGACACTGACCCGTACGGACCAAACCAAGAAGTAAGAGCAGGAGATGGGAGGGGGGGAGGGGGGGAGGGGGGGGGGCGAGAATCATCATTAGTAATGCACTGAAGCGGTGTGCACACAAATAGAAGAAATAGACCTGGATTGAGTGATTTACTCAGATGAAATGCAATTTAGAGGGTCGCATGAAGATTTGATGTAACCCTCAGGTTACCTCAGGGGGACCGATGTCCAAGCATCGCAGTGGGGGGTCAGGCCTCCCCCCCCCCCTGGAGCTCTCTCCCCCTTCACCTCAGACATTCTTCATCACTCGCCACTTTCAAAACAGCACTTATTCATTTATTTAAATCTGCTTTTAACCTTTGATGCTAGTTGCTAGAAGTATGTTTTGCTTCTCACTGTGATGATGTCATCTCTCTTGTTTATATGGTTGTTGCTTCTATTGTTTGTTTTTAACATGTAAAGTGCCTTGAGTACCTTGTAATTATTATTATTATATATATGCATTCAGAAGATAAGAGCAAATCCAAACAGACCTGCGAAGAGCTTTGGAAGTGTGGAAGGAGGAAAAGGATGAGTGAGGGATGGGGGAAGGAAGGGAACTAGGACAGAAGAGAATCTGTGAGGTTTTGGGACTTTCTTTTACACCAGAGAGGATTTAGACCTCCTGTTGCGGACTCGCAGCTGTATGAAGGTGTCTGATCTATATGTTTCTATTATATTAAGTGAAACACACTAAATAAACAACATTTGTGTTGAATTGATGGGTTTCCTCAGGTTCAAGAGAAACAAACTTGAGCATTTTCTTTTTGGGTGTCAGTTATAAAGGACTGTTTTCCTGAAAAAAATAAAAGAATAAAAAAATAAAACATCTTCTCACAGCCTTTACAGATCCAGATATGTTGCCTTGGATTTTATATATATATATACATTTATATATATATATATATATATATATGATATAAATATATATATATATATATATATATGTATATATAATATAATATATATATATACGTGTATATATATATTTATAAAAATAAATATATGTATATATTTATATATATTCTATATATATATATATATATATATATATATATATATATGATATATGTTATATTTTTTTATGATCCAATATTTATAGAAGTCTCCACTAAATTGTCAAGCCATTTCTTTGTGGGCGTGGTCCCACTCTAAGCGTAGAGTTCCGCCCTTTAATCCCGCCTCTACTTAGACGATTATATCCCAATTGGCTGGGCGTGTGCTTAAACCTCTATTCTCATTGGCCGTGCTCGCTTGTCAATCAACGTCAACCGCTTTCGGGCTCCCTCTGTAGCCACGCCCCCTCACGCTTGCTAGAGAGGCAGCGGCTCGTCGTCGGTGCGTGAAGAGCTTACGGAGTGCCTCACCGGGGAGGGAGGAAACGTGCGTTTTACTTCATTTTTTTTTCTCCCCCCCTCTCAAGGCTTCTCCCGTCGTCATAACCCCCGTCGGATACCGTCGGAAACTCTCGTTTTCCTCCCGGTTTTTGCGCTTTTTAACCGGCGGCTGCGGCGCGGCGCTACGCAGAGACTGGCTCACCGGAGGAGACGAAATAAAGGGGAAGCAAGGAAGCCACCGAGGAGAAGGAGGGGAGGGGGAGCTGGCTAGTTTGGCCCCGGGGGTGAAGACCGAATCTCACGTAAGTGACACAGTCGTTAACGTCGGCTTCTTTGACCGGGTCGAGCGGCAACTTGCTGCGCTTGCACGGCCCCGGTTATCCGGTTATCGGTGGCTAAGCTGCGCGCAGCCAGTGCGCCACGCAACTACCACCGCACAGCTAACGGTGGAAGGAGGGCACACTGGCTAGCTAGATGGCTAATGCTTGATGGGGGGTCGGAGGGGGGGGGGCAGCTTGCACAAGTTGGGTGGGTGAGTCTAGTTGGGTGGGTGAGTCTAGCTAGTTCGGTGGGTGAGCCTAGTTGGGTGCATGCATCTGTGGGTGGAGCATGCGCAGTCAAGCGTATTAGCTAATTAGCCGCTTTTTGCTAGCTGGTTCCAGCCGGCCAACCAACCAACCCACAGTTTACACCTCAGTTTCAGTAGTTAAGGTTAAGGGTGATATCCCCCCCCCACACACACACCTTACCCCCCACCCACGCCTCCCCCCTAAATGCACGGCTCATATCTGTCCGGTGCAGCTGTGGGAACGAGGTGTTCCTGGGCTCAACCCGAGATAAAGTGGCCTCTCAGTGACAATGTCACAGCAAGGCTGCATGCACGTCACTGCCCTACCTGTAGTGGTCGTGCAGTATCTGTTAGGTTGTCACACTTGATGGGGTTTTGTTTGTTGTCGTTTCCCTGCAGTTATACTCAGGCTGAGCCGGTGCAGATTTCAAGTTGCCCAATGCTCGAGCTGTCACTCCCCACTTTCCATCCACAGGCCCACCGCACAGGGCACATGGACCTCTGGGTACAGGAAGTCTGCTGTCCATTCGTGAGGCGGCCCTCGGCCCTCGTCACAGCCCAGTCCTCCACACACACACACGCACACACACACACACACACACACACGAGTGTGACTCCGAAACCCCCAAAAATACAGATTCTCACCGGTTTCCCCTCCTTTCTGTAGATAGACAGCGAACGCCGCCACCGTGCCGCACACAGCCATGAGTATTGAGATACCGGTGGGGTTGACGGAGCTGCTGCAGGGCTACACCGTGGAGGTGCTGCGACAAAGGCCGTCGGACCTGGTGGATTTTGCGGTACAGTACTTCACCCGCTTGCGGGACACCAGAAGCCAGGATGGGGCCGGCGCCGGCGGCAAGACGGGCAAAGGGGTGATGTTCGACGGGGAGCCGATGCAGACGGAGTCCAACGGAGACGACGACGACGACGACGACGATTCTGACTTTGAGCGTAAGTGGACGTTTTGTTGTTGTCACGGATACGATGTGAGGGGGAAGGTGAGGCTCGAGGCCTCGGCGCTGATGTCGTCAGACTGCGTCTCGGCTCCTCCTGAGAGACGGGTCCCTTGGAGTGTGTGAGGCCGTACTTGTATATCTACTTGAACCAGAACCTCAGAGTTTGGCAAGAGCCCTCATCTGCCACTCATCGAATTTAGGTCTCCTTCGTTCTCATCATCAGGATCTAAAATAGTACGCTATGTCTTGTTGATTAGTTGAACCGCAAAGTTTCAAAAGCCTTAAAGATCTCATTTAACTATACAAAGCGTTTTCTCTTCAAATCGTTACGGAAAAACTGTGAAAATATTAAACTTTTGCGTCGCAAATTCTCAAGTTCGAGTCACGCCTGGACTACAAGAGGCAACCCACTTATTATTATTATTATAATTATTATTATAATTATAATAATAATAATAATAATAATAATAATAATAATAGTTATAGTTACAAGGGATTTTTTTTATTTTTTATCAAATTCAGCTTTTGTTTACCGCTTTGTAATTTTAATATGATGAAACCATTTAAATGATGGAGAAAGAGGCGCATGAAGCCTCCAACTTCTCAATCAGAGTTGGAATTAAACTAAGTAGCCACACGATAAACTACGCGTGTCTTTTCTTAACACACACACTTCTGTTTGAGAGTTGCTGAGCCGTACGGCCTCTGACTCCGGAGGTCCCACACGGAGCGCTGCCTTCAGCAGCAGCTCGGCTCCCCCGTGTTCCTCGGCCCGGCGGAAGACGTGAGCCGGGCCGTGACCTCCGCAAGTATCTGATGTGCAAGTAGCACACCTCCGGCATGCGGTTCCATCCGTGCTACTAGACGAGGGTCGGCGTTGGTCCGGCCTTCCTCGAGCATCGCTCTGTTATCATTTCCTCTTTGGCAAAACCAGCTGGAGGGACGCGTGGAAGGAAACGGAGAGCTCGCAGGAGGCGTGCGTGGTCATACGTGTTCGGCTGCACACGGACGTCCACGCAGGGTTCGCCTACGTGGAAAGCATGAATTGGCCTTAAGTGTGTGTGTGTGTGTGTGTGTGTGTGTGTGTGTGTGTGTGTGTGTGTGTGTGTGTGTGTGTGTGTGTGTGTGTGTGTGTGTGTGTGTGTGTGTGTGTGTGTGTGTGTGTGTGTGTGAGAATCTAAATGCTTCCAGTCGTACGACTGTGGCTCACATGGTATCACTGGTGGAGTGAAACATCCGGTTGCTGGGGGAAGTAAAACAAAAAGAAAAGGAGTCTTTCCGATTTTTATTTCCCACGACTTGGGTGGTGTTTTTGTCTTATCTGGAGTTCTGGTCTCAGTCTGCTGCATGTCTAGGTTAACCATATCTATCGTGCCCCGCTGGCCAGCCCTGGAGATTGGTACAAGCTGGCTCGGGGTAAAAGGGGATTACGGTTTCTGTTTCAATGCTCACACAAGTGGGGTTTGGCCGCTGTCTAACAGCTGTGACCTCAGCTGAGGGAGCAGCGTGTGTGTGCGCGTGTGCGTGTGTGTGTGTGCACGTGTTGTGTCGCTAAGTGCATGTGTGTGTGAGAATGTGTACGTGTGTGTGAACAGATGTGTTACGACTTGATTTCACGCCCGTTCAAATTCCAGCCTGGTGACGCCACCGAGCGATTCCCTCCTCGTACATTTTGATTAGCGATCAGTTGTTAAAGTTTTTTTTTTTTTTCCCCAACACACATCACCCAAGGTGGACGAACGGGGAGTTGACGTTGTTGCGCTGCAGGGAGAAAGCTCCAGCCTGGATGCTGTGGGTCACACACACATGACATCCATGACAGTAGATTATCTGGCCGGGCTCGTGCACACTGGCCTCGGGGGGGACATCCATTTCTGATGGGAACAACACAGGCTGTGTAATGAAAGACAGCATGTGCTCCGGCCTGACCGCCGCCGTAGCCCACAGGTATGAACCATAGTGCTGCTGTTGTAGCTCCGCAGCACGCGGCCTCGTGAAAACGACACCGAAATAACTCTCTGAACTCGGGACGGCAAAAGAGAGGAGGGGGGGGGGGGGTTGGATTTTTCACGGTTTGTTTTCCACAGGTCACAAACGTCCAACGTGACCGCGGACAATAAGTCAATACATCGACGGCGTTGGGAGCGCTGGAGCACAAAGGGGCGCATCGGAAGTACAGTCGTACCCGCTGTTCTGGTGACCCCGTGCCTCAAGAAGGTGATTACGCAATCACGGCTCCGCTGCTTCGTGTCAACTTGGACGTTACATTTAGTTTTTAAAATGTAACGCTTTGTGTAGTAAAGTGTTATTAGTTACTGTGTCTCCACACTGATGCTCTCAGAGGGTTGAAAAGCAGCTTGGAAACGTGGTGCTGCTTCTACCAGCGTGACCCACTAAAAGTAGGCCAGTGACCCATTTTGAGTTTTGACCTCTTGATTTAATAAATATGACCTTTGTAATAAAAGTAATCAGATGAGAAGGCGTAGAACGGCTCTCTGTACGGGAGAAGAGTTTTATTGGACCTAAGATTAGGAAGACATTATTTTTTCGAGCGCCTCGAGGTGAACTGATCTGTATCTGTTGTAAATAATCTTGACGCTCTATTTATTTTTTATTTTATTCGGCTACTTCCAGTTGCGATGCTTCACCGGTGAGCTCTTTACCTTTTTTTTTTTTTTTTTTTTTTTTTATAAATCAGTGCCGGTTAAACACGTGAAATGTAAGCGAGTGAGACGGTAACGTACACTCCCATGGCCGGCTGGGTACGCTCCTAAAACACGACGTCCTATGTTCCATGCTTTGTGAACTCGTGCTGCCTTAATCCAGGATCCAAAACAGGATCACTACACGGGCTAAGCTGCTTAACAAGGGGGGATATTGTTTTGGATAGAAACTGTTGTACCTCCATCATATCTTGTGATGCTTGTTTCAAGTAACCCTTTATGTGTGAGCTCCAGTAAAACAAACGGGACGTTGTCTGATTTATTTATTTATTTTATTCAGAGCTGCACTTTTTCTGTGAAGTTGAGTTTTGAGAATAAATGTAGTTGTTTATAAGACCTGAGTGCTCCAGATCCGGATCGCCTGTAACTCCCCTTTTGTGAGTCCGGGTGAAACGTGTGATCTTTCCATTTCACTTTCGGCTTTTACTGGAGTTACAAAAGGCAGCGGTGGATGGAAGGAGGTGCACGCTTTATGCCAAAAAAAAAAAAAAAAAAAAGGTGCAACACGAAGGATGTCTCGTGCATGTTCTTTTTCTTCCGAGTCGGCCTGTCTAGTTTCAGTCTGGCAGGAGGAGATGAATGGAGGCCTCCGTCACTGGAATAAGTGGGGCTTTTTGTTAAAAAGATGCATGGAGGGACTGACTAGTCCCAGGGATGATAATAGAAGTGAATTAAATGTGTTTTTATAAGAGAGACAGCACGGATAAAGCAGATGACGTGAAAAAAAAAATGATTGAGGGAGAAGAGAGGCTGAGAGTCTTTATTACAAAATAAAGAGAAAGAAAGAAAGAAATGGGCTCATGCATCTAACGCATCTTTGTAGCTCGATGCCGCGTCGGAGAGCAGACTTCAGGCTTCGCTCCTATTCTGCCTCAACGGGACAGTTTATTACCACAGATTCTACGATTCACCTCGAAGAGGCTGCAATCTGTCTGGAGGAGTTTTTATTTCTTCTTCCTGAAAAACACGTCAGTATTTTCAAAATATTACCCAGGGTGTGTGTGTGTGTTTATGATGTGAGCGCTGGTATTTTGAAAGCAGAGGTCTCGGGAAGACTCATAACATCAACAGACGACGGGCCGAGGGTTTCCTCCACCAGTGAGCCCGTGTTCCCAGACGGTTGCTTTTTGTTTTGAGCTGAAGGTCTACAATTATCGCTCGGTGAACACAAGCAAAGCCGACACCTGTGACCTCCAGAGGCCGTGGTGCATCGACGCCTTCTCTCAGCGGGTGGCCTGGAAGTCCCGGAGACGTTTTTTAAAAAAAGTCAGTTGTCACTCATTCTTTGAAGTGAGTTTGACCCGAGCTACCCTCGCCCCCTCGCCCCCTCGTCCCCTCGTCCGTGGCGAGCGTGGTCGTGAGCGCAGCAGACCGATACGCTGCTCGTGTGATCGGCTGCTGTTGAGCCCTGAGGTCGGTGCTTCTGGAGGCACGCTCACGCACATGGTGGTGAAACTGGGCCTCTTTCTGTCTCCTCCCCTCCTTCCCTCCCTCGCCTCCTCCTCACCGTCACCCTGACTTCCTCCCTCCTTCACCCCCCCCCCTCTCCCTCTCTCCCCTCGTACTGTCTCTCCCCTACAGTCGTGATTAGGCTGTGTGTTTAGTGGATACACCTCGTGACTGTCACCACATGAAGAGGGCAGCTTTTTCTTTATCACGTATGACGTCTACCTTTATCGGTTCCTCTCGAGGTGCAGCGGCTCATAAAACTCTCGGGTCGTTTCACAAAAGAAAAAACGGAGCAAATGTAACTTTTTGCCGCCGATCGTTGGTGATCGACAGATACAGATCCATTTGTTTGATTGTGGAAGCTGGTCTACAAGACTCCAGATTATTATTATTACTATTATTATTATTATTATTATTATGTCAACCACTCTGAAGTCAGTGTAAACCATCAAGAATGCTAAATGTTATAATTTTTACTTTATTGTATAATTTAGTGTGTTTTTCTCTTCATATAACACACAATACAAGTTATTAGGAAATAAAAGTTCAGTCATAAGTAGTTTTAATGATGTATTATACGCCGCTTAGAGCTAATGTTGGGAAGTTAAACTGGTCATAATTAATCTCTCACATCTAACGCTACCTTTTACGAGATTACATTTGAACACATCGTATAATTCTCCTTTGCCCGAGCGCACGGCCCGTCAAGGCAACATTAGAGCAGAGACTAGAAAAGCTAAAATGCAGACGTCCCGATCGGATATATTTTACTGACTATTGGTGAATAGCGACCGTGTGCTCTGCACAGCAGCCATCTTGACATGTAATTGCTGGGTAATTGTCCCTGCTCCATTTAGCTGGGCTGGGGCACTTGGTATTGTGCATGCTTGCTCACTGTAATGGCTGTGACACTAAATGGAATGGGGCCATTATCAGTTGTATCAATTACACCTGTGTTTACCCTGCAATTGCATGTCAAAATGGCTGCTGTGGAAAAAGGGCCATTAGAAGGAAGCGGGAGCGTGCACAAATGCCCCTGCCCCTAAGTAAGTAAGTGTGTGTGTGTGTGTGTGTGTGTGGTGGTATCAGTTCAGTGTTGTGCAACAGGTGACCCGATTAGCGTGTGTCCAGTGTGCTTTTAGCCTGCAGGCAGATCTAATGCAGCCGAGCATCCCTGCAGAGACCTGGCTGGCTGGCTGGCTGGCTGGCTGCGTTAAGTGGAAAAGCCCCCAGACGGCTCACGCTACGCAGTCCGGCTTTCTGCCTGTTTTTACTGCACTACCTGTCTGTCCTCCTGACCCTTACGTGTGTGTGTCCCTTCCACTTTCCCTCCGTGTAACCCGTACATGACTCCTGATCCTTCCTCTGAAAGCCAGTCTGCCTGTTTGTCCACCTTCCTGCCAACCTGCCCTTTCTTATCTCTTCTCTGGAGCCATATCTCTCTACATGTCTGCGTACCTGTTCCCACGCCTCCACATTTGTCCCTTTTTTTTCTGTCCATTTCTCTTGTGCTTTCCTACGTCTATATCTTATATTTCTTCCGATCCCTTTCTGTATCAGTTTGTTAAAGTGAGGAGCGAGAGACACCTGAGATAAAGCGAAGCAGCTTGAAACAGCGACCCGCAGCACTCGGCCACAGTTCAAGTCACGGAGACACATTTTTAAATCGCGAGTGAGCCGACCCGCCATCTTTTCTACGGAGAAACGTCTTCAGTTCCGCCCGTGGCCTAAAGGGACGTGAGCAGAGCGACGTGTTTGTTAGTTTGCCATCGGGGAGCCTGTTAGGATGCACCGGGGGGAAAGCTGGTCTTCCTTTGCGAGAGAACAGAGAGACGAAACCGGAAGAAAGTGGGGGGGAGGGGCGGGGCGGGGTGGGGGGGAACGTGAAAACACAAATTGAAATGGACATGAAGTAACAAACAGAAGCAGAGAAGGCAGGCTGCAGAGCTGCAGAGCATTTACTGATTGTTGAACTTTGGTACTTCCTCATTCTCTGCCCTCGAGCTATCTTTAGTGGCACTGCAGAAAAATGAGGAAATGGAGGGGGGCGGGGGGGGGGGTCGGCAGGCCTGTAGCCCTGTAGCCAGTGGCAGCAACATCCTCCTCGGCCTCTCGCACGCCCCTCTCTCTCCGACGCACACCGACCCTCCGCCTCCACGGCGTCGTCCCACCGCGGCCTCCAAACCGCTTCAGGAAATGAGTAAAACCCAAACATTAATGTAAATATGTTAACCTCCTACTCCAAGTCATAGATGATACAAGCCGGTACACATCTACCTCTCACCCCCGGAGATAAACCGTCACTAAAATGTGAGGACTCGGAGTGCAAGGGATTTTGAGGAGAACCTTTTTTATGGTGAAGACGATGTGAAGGTTAAAGGAGGCAGAGTCTTTCATCGAGGCCTTGTACATGTTGGATGTTTAGAGGAACATTCGATGGCCGTGGACCCAAACTGACCTCTGTTCCTCTCCGTGCAGAGAGAGGGGGAGGGAGGGGGAGGGAGGGAACATTTCTGGGTGGGAGGTGAGGGACATAGGCGGGTGCACGGAGGGTCTCAGTGGTAAATCCAGCATTTTAAAACTGAATATCAGGATATTCATTAAGTAGAACTTACAAGATAGACTTTTTGCAATTTATAAAGGTATTTGTATTTTGTTATTTGGAAGAGAGAAGGGGATGGGGAGGGGGGAGGAGGGGGGAGAAAGACGAGAAACGCTACACAGAATATGGAGGAGGAGGAGGAGGAGGGTCAAATTACCGGATGAGGATATGGGAATCGGTCGTCCAGCGATCAATGTCGTGTGACGGGCTCCACGTTCCCTTCACACCATCCTGTTGGAGGAATGTCGTCCTCTTGTTACAAGTCATCACAGTTGTGTTCGCGAGCTCCAACGATACAAACTGTAGAATCTAGCACAATGCTTCAGCCCAAGTCAGACTCGGTTCAGAACCATTGTCTCACATCCGGCCGTGTAACCGTTTGACAAAGACAAAGATGTCCCCCGGCAAAAACTCCTCCTTCTACTCCTCTTCCATTGTTTCGTCCTTTTTTACGAGCACTCGTTTCCACTTTGTATTTCTCTACAAGAACGCTTTCAGTGGAGCCGTTTTCCGAATGCTGTGTCTTTCCTCGGGGCGTCCATCTTTCAATAACAATCTACCAGTTGAATGTGCTCATGCACATGTGTGTTTCTTTAAGGGATCTTTGAGTAGTGTCTTATGGGTAAGCCGTAGTACAAACTGAGACGTGGTAATGTGTAAACGGTGGCCTGGAAGTAATATACATGTAGACCGCTTACGAATAGGTGACTTTAGAATATCATCGAGGGCAATGTAAATATAGGGTTAGGGATTCAGACGTCGGTCGGCCCTCTCCTGCAGTATCGGGCCACGGGATCTTTTTAAATGA
>JACSYO010001563.1:50000-60000 GCA_016806645.1 Ophiodon elongatus
ACACGGTGACGCGTTCCCATATTTAAGATGCCTTCAGTTCATGCCTTCATATGTAGAACGTGAGTTTTTAGTGCTTATTCCTTCGCTGCGGTGCAAGTTCACGTTGCACTGTGCAGCGCTTTGATGTGAGCCGTAATGAGTTATGACCAGGGCCTGCTAGCTCTCCTCACAAATGTGTCTCCAAGAATTTGGGTTGGAGGGGGGAGGGGGGGAGGGGCTGTCAGTGAGAGAGACTTTTTTTACTGCCCCCCCCCCCCACTGAGAAAAGAAGTCTCAGAAAATCAACCCGTAAACGATCTACAGCCCTTTTTACATCGGTCTCGCCCGTAAATGTTCATAATTTACTCGAGTCGTAATTAAACGCGTTAACGATCGTAAATAACTTCACATGCTGTTGTGTGTTTCACGTTATTGATGTTTGCATTTGAACAAATGCATTTTTTTTTTTTTTTTTTTTTTTCTTTTAACCTCGAGCTCACGGAAAGTCCCACATTGCTGCAGTGTTTCGTCACGAGCTCGTTTCCATCGGAGGAAGACGACGTTCTGTGGTCTTTAAAATGTCGGTAATGAAAAGACAGTGAGACCTGCAGTCGTTGCTCTCGGGGCCGCGTGTCCCGTAGGAAAGTGGAGCGGCAGGTCGGGAGTTAACAGGAAGCAACCGCTCGTAAATTAGGCTCTCGTCTCTGTGCCCTGTCTTTTTTTTTTTGAAGAAGAAGAATATCCCCCTTGTGGTATTTGTAAAAAAACAAAAATGCCCCTGCAGCTACCGGTGGCCTGTGTAACTTAATGCATATAGTATTAACACCGCCCGGGTCGCGGGGGGATTTCCACAGATGCTAAATGAGCACTTTATGATTAAAGCCTCTGCTAAATGGCATGTGTGCGTGTGGACTGCCATTACTGCCGCCACCAAAGACACGATGGTGGACGGCTAGACGGCGTCGGCCGTACAATCTGTACAGGCGACTCGCGTCAACACCTTCCTCGGACTGTTGTTCTCAAAAGGGCGTAAGCGAAGTAAGCGTCATTTGTTTGGCGTGTTGGTGTTAAAGCTCGGGCCGGTCATCTCCACAAACAATTAAGATTCTCTCTACGTCCCGACGGTGATCAATAAATTAAATGCTTTTGATTGGATCATTTTTTTGATGAGTTTCTCGAGCTGAGCAGCCCGTTGCAGAGTTGCAGAGGCTTCGTTGAAGTGTTGTTACAGACACTAGAAACCCTGAGTGCCTGTGACATGGCGGATCATATGCTGTGGTTGCACTTGTTTTTTTTTTTTTTTTTTTTTTTTTCAATGCAACGTTTTGTTCATCATGCCGGGATGCATTTACCCCCCGACACTCAGCCAGGCCACACGTTGAGGGCTAAAGACGGTATTGTACACCTCGGTGTATTTTCTGTACCTTTGCACCCTTTGAGAGAGAGAGAGAGAGAGAGAGAGAGAGGTTTTGAAGTGTGTTCAGGTTTCAGTACTTTTGTAGCTTCTTACTGAAACTCTGTGGTTGCTGCTGAAGAAAACCCAACATGTTTCTGTTTGCTGCAATAGGCTTATTGAAAAGACAGGTGTAACCACAGCCACACAGATATCTATAGATATAGATAGGTGTGTGAGCGTATCAGGCCAAGTCGGGCTTAAAGGGGTTAAGTGGAATCAGCCAACTTGTTGATGCTATGAAAGGGTTAACGTCAGTGCAGGACAGGCCTACTTCCTTTTAAGGACCTAAGTCTTCTAGAGAGTGCTACAGAAGGGGAGAGGAAAGAGAGGGGGAGATACTGAGGGAGGGAGGGAGGGAGAGAGAGAGAGAGATGCACGCAGATATAGTTTAGTGGGAGTGAGATAATAGGAAAGGTAAAGAGAGAAGGGAATCACATGGTGGGAAACGTTGCAGAGCGTGAGAATAATTGTTGAACGCTTAATGACATAGGAAGAGAGGAGGCTGCGAGAAATGACGAGAGTAACCACTTTCTTGGCAACGAGGAAGAGAAAGAATGAGACGGGCTCGACTAGAGGACAGAAGGATGCACGATGGCTACAGCAAACACGAGAGAGAGGCGAGGGTCGAGGGAGGGGAGGGTGAGGGGGAGAGAGAGGGAGAGAGAGACTCGTCCATATCTTGTCACCTCATATCTCTGTTTGTGTGCAACTTCTGTGTCGTAAAAAATTCAACAATCAAACAAGTTCTCACAATCATAAATTCACAGAGCCGAGGAACCGTAGTCTCCATATATCACGCTCTGCTCCAGCTCCACACGAGAGAGAGAAAGAGAGAGAGAGAGAGAGAGCCACTCCCGTTCATTTAAGTGATCGCAGTGCGAGCTATAAACTAATTACGTGGGAATCTGTACACGACCAGTTCGTCCTGTTGGCGGTCTGAGACCGAAATGGTTGCCGGTGCAGGAGAGACGCTGTTCTTTGCTCTCGAAGGCGTGAAAGCAGCAGCGTCTCCTGGGCACTGGTGTGTAGTCATTAAGCCTCGGCACGGATCGTAGTGACGAGGCTAGCTACGCCCGTGTGTCTTCGACTCAAGGCCCACTAAAGACGCGTGGTTAATTTATTCACGCGGAGTCCGACGCCACCTTTCCCCGGTCGGTACCTCGCCCCTCGCTGTCTCTCCCCGAGCGTCCCTGGTTAATGATTCACCGGGGTCTTCTTCTCACGCCGGCCTGTGAGACTTCGTTAATGCGGGCGGAGAACAGCTTTACAACGTCTGATAAGAAGTTGTCGACCAACGACTCGGTGCGGCCCAGCTCCGAGCCGGCTGCACCGAGGGCCTCGCTCTGAGCCGGCTGCACCGAGGGCCTCGCTCTGAGCCGGCTGCACCGAGGGCCTCGCTCCGACCCGGCTGCACCGAGGGCCTCGCTCCGAGCCGGCTCAAAGGGCCGCGATCCTTTTTTTTTTACGATCTGAACCGGTAGGAGAAAAAAACAAATGTCACAAGCTCCCTGTGACAAATATTTGACCGCCACCAGTTTTAAAGGAGCCACTCCAGAGAGCTGTGGTGGTGTTTCCCAGCTGACTCTCATGAGAAAAACCCGCCAGTGCTGATGACCTACATCAACTCCCTGTGATTATAATAAATAACAATTCCGGTGCAATAAACACACGATGATCCTATTGGCGTTCTGCACAACACAGTTTTAATGTTCTGTGTGTGTGTGTGTGTGTGTGTGTGTGTGTGTGTGTGTGTGTGTGTGTGTGTGTGTGTGTGTGTGTGTGTGTGTGTGTGTGTGTGTGTGTGTGTGTGTGTGTGTGTGTGTGTGTGTTCCCTTTTGGTCAGGCTCCAATTTGCTGGAGGCAGTAATTGGTGTGCTGTGTGACACTAATAATTAGACTACGGCGTGACGCACGGCCGCCGGCAGACGTGACGTGTCAGCAGACCCGGTACCCGCACCTTAGACCCGGTACCTGCACCGCACCTTAGACCCGGTACCTGCACCGCGCTGCACCTTAGACCCGGTACCTGCATTAGACCGAGGGCGTCGTGGACGTTTGTTATCGACCGTCTGAGCCTAAATCGTCATTCCAAAAGATTATTATTATTATTATTATTATTATTATTATTCAGTAAAATATGTCGCAATCGATACAAACCTTGTCGATATCCCCCGCGAGAGAAATCCATGTGAACTCTGCGCTGCCTGCGTCTCTGCTTTCTCTCTGTCGTTCTCTACAAATACTGCAAGTCGCCGGCCTGCATGTGTAATTGTGCCATTGTGTGCAAATGTGTATAACTAATGTAGCGCGGCCTTTATGTGATTAGAGTTCCTCTTAAGCCTGGTACTGAGCCTGGGGTTGGTGCTGCTTAGCTCAGCACTTCAGCATGCATCGACACGTAGCGCCCGGCTCCGTGTGCGTCCTCTCTGCAGGCCGGGATTTATGTTTCCTTTCTGCTCGGGGAGAGATGAAACGGGGCAGAAGGAAAAAGAGATTTTGTTTTTGGGGGGGTGGAAGGTGAAGGATATATTGATAACGGATCATGATGCTAAACAGTGGGGAGAAGGTGAGGTATTGATCAGTTATTAAAGTTTCTCTGCAGCATTGATATCGCGATGCAAAGATCAGGCAGAACCCTGCGGGTCTGAAAAGTGAAGCCGGTGCAGAAGTATTACGCTCCCATTTAGGATAAAGCAGGGTATGCTTTAAGGCGGGGCTTCAAGGTGATTGACAGGTTGCTGCCAGTGGCATTGTCCACATTTTTGTCTTACGTCAACTTTTTTTTTGCAGTGTGATTTCAGTTCATGAAAGTTTTTGAAGCTATAAAATAAATGACTGTAATGTGATGTAATGCATCAATGCTGGTGTTAATATTGACACTTCCTTCCAAATTTAAAAAAGTCAGCATTTCATGGTTGAAAAGGCCTCAAAGTGCCATCTACTGTTTTTAAATCAGCCCGAATCTCTCAAACCCAAATCTGAGCTCAACCGTTTGTGACTAATCTACGTCGTGAAATAAAACGATGTTAATGCCCCCTCCTCGTCTCTTCCAACAGAGTCTATCGTTTTGAGTTTTACAGTCACAGCATTATGGTTATCATCATCCCGGCTCCTGGAGCCGTCGAGGCCTTCGCTATAAGGAAGTGTGGATTTAGGCTTTCGGCCTCAGGGTGAAGTCACGCTTGTTCCCCTCACAACCGTCCCGCTGTTCAATGTGCCAGAAGAAGCACCGCCACGGAGTCCCGTCTCCTCTGTGTGAAGGAGGTGCACGTGTGCGTTGTTTAAGCCCGGCTCTGGAGGGAGTTCTGCGCGGGCGTGCAGCAGGAGACCGGAGCGGACCGTGGGCTTTTATGGAGTCTGAAATCAAACTCTCCAAATGTCTTCCACCTCCTGTTGGAGTTACACACTCGTGTCGTGTACTGGGTGTGTGTGTGTGTGTGTGTGTGTGTGTGTGTGTGTGGTGGTTGTGTGTGTGTGGTGGTTGTGTGTGTGTGTGAGAGGCAACACGTGAGGGAAGCTCCCTGCTTCATATATGACCCTAGTGTTATTAATCAGGCCTTGAGGAGAGGGTGGAGCGGTGAGGAGAGAGGAGGAGGAGCAGTAGTTAGGAGAGAGGAGGAGCAGTAGTTAGGAGAGAGGAGGAGCAGTAGTTAGGAGAGAGGAGGAGCAGTAGTTAGGAGAGAGGAGGAGCAGTAGTTAGGAGAGAGGAGGAGCAGTAGTTAGGAGAGAGGAGGAGCAGTAGTTAGGAGAGAGGAGGAGCAGTAGTTAGGAGAGAGGAGGAGCAGTAGTTAGGAGAGAGGAGGAGCAGTAGTTAGGAGAGAGGAGGAGCGGAGACGTGATGGAGCGACAGAGGGAGGATGCAAGAGGAGAAACAGATGGCCAGGGCTGAAGTGTTGGGGAAGGGAGGAAGAAAAAGGTTATGGAGGAAGGGAGGAAGGGAGGACCTTCAGTAGTCATTTAGTCTTTAAAATGTTGCAAAGGACAAAAATACAAGTTCAAAGAACAAATGTCTGTAAACTGCACGCACACTCCCAAAGTATACGTTCAGCTTCATAATCTTAAATGAAGCCGTTCAAAGCGTTGCATCTGTAAAGCGCTACTCCAAAGGGCAATGTTTTAATGGGTCAAGCTACCCGGACAAACTGGGTAAAATAACCATCTTCACAGAAAAGCTGCAAACCTTTCTCACATTGTGCTTAACCGCCTCGCACAGACCCTTTTTTTATTTATTTTTTTTATTCCTCCGTGGAGTTGTCACCGTGCCCCGGACCGTCTGAGCCTCGAGGGGAGATGGAAGAACAAGAAACGTCTTCCGACGCTCAAAACGGACGCAAATTGGCCATTTAGTTGACAGAAATGTCACCGCGCCTCCTCCGCTGCTCACGGGCTGCTATGATACGCAGTCGGAAGTTAATTGTTCTCTCAAGAGCGTGTGTGCGTGTGTGCGTGTGTGCGTGTGTGCGTGTGTGCGTGTGTGCGTGTGTGTGCGTGTGTGTGCGTGTGTGCGTGTGTGTGTGCGTGTGTGTGGTTAAGAATTCGAACGGCTTAATCTTTTTGCATTTAAAGCGGCGGATGAACATCCGGGCACCGTCCGAGGATACGCGACCGCACGCCCATCCCCAGAACGTGATCCGACCCGGTCACCGCTTCACTCCAGGATCCATCCCGGGGAATAGATGAAAGGCTCCGGATGATGATGATGATGATGATGATGATGATGATGGTGGGGGTTGGCTCTCAGCCAAAGTGGCCCTTTTTTTTTTTTTTTTAATAGCCAAACATTATCCTGCGTTTCAGTGTTTCTATTGAAGGAAGCACGAGTGCTGAGAGGGAAGCCAGGAGGTGTGAGCAGCAACAGGTGGACGGACAAATAACAGACTCGGTCTGTATGGCCGTTTGGCTTCAGTCGCACCCACGCCATTTAATCTGGTGTGTGTGTGTGTGTGTGTGTGTCCGTGTCCGTGTCCGTCCCACCGGCTCGTCCATCTTCCCGGTCTGACCACTCTGTAGCCATTTTGTTAAAAGCAAAAGTGGCATAAATGTAAAGATGTTGAAGCGTTCGGGCTGCGGTCTCCCTCCGTCTCCTCTGCAGACACTCTGAGGACGGTTAGAGAAATCAATGGAGAACACCAGGCGGGGGCAGATGAATTGTTCCTTTTTTTCTTCCTAATTCACTTATTCACTTGGGGGGGATCTCTCTCTCTCTCTCTCTCTCTGTCTCTGTCTCTGTCTCTGTCTCTCTTTCTCTCGCTCTCTCTCTTTCTCTTTCTCTCTCTCGCTCTCTTTCTCTTTCTCTTTCTCGCTCTCTTTCTCTCGCTCTCTCTCTCTTTCTCTCTCTCTCTCTCTCTCTCTCTCTCTCTCTCTCTCTCTCTCTCTCTCTCTCTCTCTCTCTCTCTCTCAATGATTTCCTCTTTGTTTGTGCATTTCTTTTCTGAATCACCAGTGACGGGAGCGCATGCTGTCGTCCTCCCGTCACCCTGCGTCTGATCGTTTATCTGCTTCTTTGCACATAAAACATCTCTAGTTTTATCTGCCCCCCCCCTCTGGTCTGCCCCCCCCCCCTCTGGTCTGCCCCCCCTCCCTCTGGTCTGCCCCCCCTCCTCCCCTCCCATATCTCTTCTCTCTCCATCTGTTAATGCTGTTATGGCGAGTGAGTGGGTGTACAGATAGAAAGAGAACGGGGGGGTGATCAGCCACTTGGAAGGAGGGTGAAGGGGGTAGCGTTGTTATGGCGACGATATCTTCTTTGTGTTAGGTTTCCAAGGCAACTTCAGGCGTATACTTGATACAGCCACCATCACTGCCTCCTCCCCCCCTCCCCTCCCTCCTCCCTCCCCCCTCCCCTCCCTCCTCCCTCCCTCCCCCCCTCCCCTCCCTCCTTCTCCCTCCCCTCCCTCCTTCTCCCTCCCCTCCCTCCCCCATCCCCCCTCCCCTCACTCCCTCCTCCCCTCCCTCCTCCCCCCTCCTCCAGCCACATGACCGAAGGAGAGCGCTTCACACATTGCACACTCAGACTCACACAGCCCCCACAGCGAAACAAACCAAAGCACGTGCACACACACACACACACACACACACACACACACACACACACACACACACACACACACACACACATTTTTATTATGTCCACCTGCTCGCGACAGACTAAACTGTATTTTATGTGACGGAAAGAGACGATTCATGTTCACATGAGCGACCTCTCAATGGAGTTCATCCACTCGTCTTGACTTTTATTTATTCAGACACAAACGCGGGGCTCATGTTCACTCGTCGTGTCATAGTCAAAATGATACGGAAAGATTTGAAAACCAAGTTAAGACGAATAATAATGATACATTTCATTTATATAGCGCTTTTCAAAATTCTCCGACACTTTACAAACATTAAAATCCTCCATAAAAGAGCTGCGCACTTACAAACAGAACACACGTTCGTCACGCACTAAAAGCCCGTCTGCAGAGGTGTGTTTGTGTGGTTCGAGGAAAGAAAGGTCAGGATGTGTTTGGGGAGAGAGTTCCAGAGGGAGGCGGCAGCCCCACAACCACTGTAGTGTACTACACAATATAAAGTTAGCACGGATTCACTCCGGTCTACTACACCTTTATTTTACAGCTTTATACACATCGGGGCTCGGTTTGGGTCGGGGTGCCGGTCCTCCGTTCGGCCTCTTTGCTGCGGCGCCTGCAGCGATCTGACCCGGTTCGAGAGTCTGACGCGGATCATAGCAAACACTTTGAGGCAGTTTGGAATGTGTCCTCCTCGTAGGTGGTTGTGTGGCAGGTCATTTAGTGTCGGGGGGGGGATGAGGGGGGCGGGGGGGGGGGTGAAGGAAACAAATTAGTGGAATTAGGAAAAGTGTAAATGAATGAAATTAAATGATCTTTCACAGAAATCATGGCAACAACACCTGTGGAATCCTCTTTAAAGTTTCATTCCACTTCACACATTGTGTACACAAGTTACTGCGAGCCATTTTCTAAGTGTGTGTGTATATATGTATATATATGTATGTATATATGTATATGTATGTATATATGTGTATATATATATATATATATATATATGTATGTATGTATGTATGTATATATGATATGTATATATATATATATATATATATATATATATATATATATATATATATATATATATTTCTTTTTTTTATATACCTTTTTTCATATATAAAAGGGATAAGTGTATTTTTTATGTATCAAAGATGTGTAACAAATACATTTTCTGCGTTAGAGAGATTAGTTATTTAATCGGCGATCACACAAAACGGCTTGCTGCTTTTCCTCGAGCTTCCGTTTTCTTGGAGAGATGAAGTCAATGAGGGGAGAGGGAGGGAGGGAGGGGGAGAGGCTGTGTGCATCGTAGTACATCCAACACTTCACTTCCTCCTCCTGCCAGCGAGAAGGCGGCTCACAGGAGGAGCAGCAGAAACTGAAGGATGTCAGAACGGAGACATTAATGTCAAAAGAATCGATGTTCATGGAACAGAATAAATACTGTGGATTATTTCCTTTAGCAGTGAAAGATGGAGAGGTTTAATTTAGAATGGGAGTCATGGGGAAGAATAGGCACCGGGGAATAGATGGATGGCTAATGAGGTTCAGTGATGTTAAAGGATATTTCTGAATCTTTTTTTTAGGACAAATTATAAAAAATGTCGTCAAAGTCGAGACATTCAGAGTGTGGTTGAAACTAGTCTCTTCCTCCTTTTTATGTTCTGTCCATACTCTACTCTCTCTCTCTCTACGTGGGAGGTCAAAGGTCAGGGTCGGGTCAGAAGCTGTGATTTTGGTAGCGGAGGCTCCAGCTGACTCATTTGCCTTACCGTGAAAAAACGCAAATATACTGTTTTTATTTATTTATTTATTTATTTACCAGACACAATAGTCTGGTGTCTAATATTTTGGCAGCACACAGCTTGGCATGAGCCGAGTACGGGATGACGCACGGGAGGAGAGCGGTGTAAAAATAGCCGGTTTGATTGCCGTTTGGAAAGAAGCCTCAGTCGGGGCTGCACGACGTCACGATTATTTAGAACAATATTTGCATCGTGATTATTTATCACAATTATTCATTTATTTTAGGGACGAAATTTGACCTGTAGGTCCTTCCTTATTTACAGTTTATCTCCTCGACGCGAAATAAAATTTAGTTTACGTAGCGATCGATAGTCGAGCCGAAATCGTGATTGCGAAATTTTAATATGCGAGATTAATCGTGCATCCCTCGTCTCAGTTCAGTCTTCATTCAAAGACTTAAATCGGCCATTAGACAGGGAAGCAGATGTGTAACCTTTAGCTCCTGTTATTTGTTGACTTTCATCTTGGTCATAAACTAAGACATTAAAATTAAAAAGGCATCAGGCAGAGGCACCAGAGTCTCCCTCTTTAACAAAGAGGGCCGCGTCCCGAGGTGAAGGAGGAAACCAGACTCGGATGCGAGAGAGAAGATGGAGGCAGGGAGCGGAGTCGTGAAACTTTGGGAGCCATACGGGGGAGGAAGGCCTGCTCCTCCTGAGACAGCTGAGGGGGCGAGCTATAGGCTGGATGACCG
>JACSYO010001563.1:62500-72874 GCA_016806645.1 Ophiodon elongatus
ACATTATTTCTCATGAATATTTCATACGAGGGCTCCCATTAAGTTATTTGTCAATCGGCTCACATCCGTCCGGCTTCGGGCGATCGTCGCGTGATCGTTGCTGCCGAGTTTCTGATCATGTTTTTAGTTTTATTATTTTTTCCACGTTGCAGTCGTGAGAAGGAGGTAGAGTTTGTCCCGCTGGAGGCCGGGTTCACGTGTGTGAAGAAAATACACACTTTGCAATTTCTGAAGTTTTCTCTCCCGGTCTCTCCTCACATCGGCCTCCATCTTTTAGCTTTTAGCATCTTTTCTTTGTGTCCTACTTCTTTATCTCTTCACCTCTAGTTGATCTCTGTCTTTTCAGACGCTGGCTGTCGCTCTGACTCACTTTGCCTTTTTTGTTCCTTTTTTTAAAAAAAATAAATCTTCTTTCGCTACAATTATTGTTGTGAACACACCGTGTGTTTCGGGTAACGTGGATTTCAAAGCAATCACAAAATCGTATTAAATGTCATGATGTAAAAACAATGATGTTAATTTCACCTTTTTGTTTCTCTCTCTCTCTCCACAGCTCCACCACCCAGCAGATTCAACAGGAGAGTGTCAGGTAAGGAGCGTCTGTCTGTCTGTCTGTCTGTCTGTCTGTCTGTCTGTCTGTCTGTCTGTCTGTCTGTGTGCATATGTTTGACGTCATGTCCCCAGAGTGTAATCCACACCAGAGACAACGCTGCACACATCACTGCCGAGGTGGCTCAGCGTCTGCGTGTTGAGGCCGAGCTGCAGACGCTCTGATTTGTGCGTCTCGCTCTCGGCCGTTGTTGTTTTTCTTCATAATGAGTGTGTTCGGCTTTAAAACCAGCCTCTGGGACTCCGCGTGACCGTTCTCTCCGCTTCTCCTCCGGCGCCTGTGGTCTCGTGTGTGTGTGTGTGTGTGTGCGCGTGCGTGTGTGTGTGTGTGTGTGTGTGTACACGGGGCTTTCTGCGTTCTCACGCTTCCTCCTGCCCGTCTGCTGTTTACACACATGAGTAATTGAACGTCGTCAGTCGTCACGGAGCGCTGCTCTTTGATTAGTTGTCTGGGTGTGTCCGCTGATGTTTATCTCTGCTTCTGTCCCACTGTCACCGGCGTCCTGCACCGCGGCGTCCTCGAGGAGCGTCTACGCTGTCGTCCCGCTCTCTCGGTGTAACGTGCAGCTCCTTGTTTTTACCATGCGGTTAACAAAGTGGTTCGAGGTGTCTGTATGATCCTGTTTCCCAGAGACGTGACCTCAGAGGTCCTTCTCTCTCTCTCTGTGGGCTTTACAGGTGTTCGGTGTTTCCTCACGGCAACTCGTTGAACTGTTCCCTAAATCTGAAACGAGAGAGGGGTTAGCTCCGATGTCACGTGATCTTTGTGGTTGTGGCGTCGGCCTCGTCTTCACGGTGTTTATTCAACAGGTCCGTCCTGGACCGCGTGACCTTTTAAGGCGTCTCTTCACGTTGTGACTGAACTTTTAAAGAGTTTCATCGGCCTCTCTCTTTGAAAGGATCGGACCTGGACCTCTTGGTGTGGAGAGGTTACGCCTCCGGTGGTCAAGCGGGGTAGTGGTCGATAGTTATTGTATTAAATCCCATTATCCTGGCGTTCCTGTTGAGTGAAACTGGAGGAGAGTTTGTGGTGTCTCTAGTCCCAGAGGCAGAGTGAACTCCCAACCAGCTGTGTGGAGGTCTTCCAACGTGCTGCTGTCGCTCACTTGATTCATTACGATCAGGAAAGCTTATTTCCATATGAACTAGAGATTTCATCGTAGGTTTATCTCTGACGTTGCATGAATTAAATATTAAAGTTCAGTCATTTCTTACCCAGTGATCACGCAGGTATGCAGCGACATGCCTTCCCTCGGTCCTTCAGGGTAGAGAAATGTGTATCCACAGAATAACCCTGAGCATCACGCCGGATGGAGGCTGGTTAAAACACCTCCAGGTCCTCCATCTTTTTAAATAGTTATCCGAATGTTGCGTCCAGCTGGACTTGTGACGTGGCAGGAGGACTGCTATCGGGAATCTGTGTTTTCTCACATAAGAAACATTAAGGCCACGATCACGGCCACGGTTTATTTTCTTTGGCCTGAAAACGAGTTGGAAACCACGACTTGATTTGAATATTGAATTGAATATACAACTTCAGCTCAGTATGATCTATCGTATTGTTAACGACATTCACGAAGCACACAGAGCTGATTGTTCATGCTAACACCTGTGACCTCATATAAAAGCCTCGTGTTTTGTGTTTCTGGGGGTCGTGTCTTGTCCGTGGTTCAGATAACGTTAATCACGTTTAATTAACCGCGTCGCGGAGCGCGGAGGCTCCAACGGGGACCGGCTTCTTATTGGCTCCTTTTTGTGTTTACCTGCACGATGGAGGGAGGTCAACGCCACGCGACCTCCGGACGTGACCGGGATGAATGCTGGGAGATGAGACGTTACACACACACACACACACACACACACACACACACACACACACACACACACACACACACACAGACTTCCAGGTGTTTTGTGCTAAATGTGAGAAGTGCAGCGTGTCGCTCCGCGGCCGGGTGAAGCTCGGACACAGAGTGACGATTTGAAATGACCTTGCCGGTGCTCGTCAGGCCGCGTGGTGAAACATGTCGCTGAGCGTGTCATCGCCTCGCTCCTCTGTCCTGCAGGAACCATGTCCTCTCCTCCCTCTGCTGTAGGCCATCGCCTCATGTCGCGTTATACAATATCTTCCTGTGTGTGTGTGCGTGCAGATTCCATTAAAATATGATATGACATTGTAAACTGCATCTCCATGCTTTTAAAGTTGCGTGGGATTTGCAGACGTAGTATTCCGATCGGCGGACATTGTGCTGCTTTGATGACACACGTCTGTGCTGCAGACTAACCGAGAGGTCAAGGTGCCCCGGAGGTCGCGGTGTACTGCCTGTTCCCTCACCACGAGTCTAGTGGTCGCGGACATGTCCGTGCGATGTGTAAAGAGGGTTTTGTGTCCTCCCTCCAGTGTGTGCGGAGGCATTCAACCCGGACGAGGACGACGAGGACACGGAGCCCCGGGTGGTTCACCCAAAAACAGACGAACAGCGCTGCAGACTGCAAGAGTCCTGCCGAGACATCCTGCTGTTCAAAACACTAGATCAGGTAAGACGCAGCATCGCTAGCTCGTATGACGGCATCTGCATTCCTTTAAGTTTCTCCACTCATTTATTCAGGTGTTCCCTCTTTAATTGGTCACCTCTATTTACAGCCTCAAATATGAAAGTCACATCAACAAAGGTTTTCACCTTTTATTTTTCACCTTTTATTTATTTTTATATCTATCTATCTATCTATCTATCTATCTCTATCTAGATAGATATTATTATTTTTATATATATATATTTTTATATATACGGTATATTTTCTTATATATATATATATATATATATATTATTATTATTTTTATATATAGATTTCTTTATATATATATATATTATTATTTTTATATCTAGATTTTTTTTAGATATATTATTTTTATATAGATCTTTTATTAAGTTTTCCCTCTTTAATTGGTCACTTCTATTTACATCCTCAAATATAAGTCACCATTTATTTATTTTTATGTATTTATATATAAAGAAAGAAAGAAAATTAAAAAATATCTATCTTTTTTTTATTTTTTATTAAAATAAATAAATATGGTGGGAGCTAATATGGAGGAATGCACTTGATGTGACCAAGGGTAGGAAATTAAAGTAATTATGTTGGTTTCAATAACATTTAGTTTAAATGCTTTGTTCCATCCTACAAAATATACTATATGCTTTTAATGTTCCTTTTTCCTTCTGGACCACATTATACAACAGGTGCTGCTCATATTTTGGCACATTTGCTACGAGGAAAATGCCCATGTTTTATTAAACCAGTATTAATAGCAGACGAGTTGCATACAGGGGTTTCACATTACATTACTCTCCACAGGAAGCACATTTAAAAGCTTCTGCTCTGAGGGCAGATGATACATTTGTCCAAAAACTATTTAGTAAAAGATATTAATACAGTAGAGAAAAGTGCATGAGCTCATGTTACCATGTTATTATTACGTGCTCGTTGTGTTGTCGCTGTTATGAAACCACGGGGCTTAAACCGACTTTATCTGGACGTGGATTGTCTCGCCTGTTTTGTAAAAAAAAAAAAGCAATTCCAAAAATCATATGTCCGATTTGTCCTCGTTTGTTTTGGCGGAAATTAATTTGATATTTTTAAAACCTATTTCTGTTTCCATTGTGACCCGTGTAGCACTTGGCATCCACTCTGATGAATATGTGTCATTATGATGCACTTGAACCCCGGGGACGGCAATATTTTGCTGACGTTGCACATCCTGGTAAAACATGTGCATGATGTGAAGAAGTCCTCTTCTTTCTCTCGTGTACTTTTCCATAATTATCTTTCGTCTCGCTGGAGGCCGTTTGGAGCCGCTAGCTGAACTCCAGACACACGTCGCTCCCTGCGGGTCGTTTGTGTCTGATGTCCTTCCCCTCTACCTCCCCCCCCCCCATCCCCCCAATGCAGGAGCAGTTCTCGGAGGTGCTGGACGCCATGTTTGAGTCCCGGGTCCAGCCCCTCGATCACGTCATCGACCAGGGCGACGACGGGGACAACTTCTACGTCATCGAGAGGTAGGGGGAGGCCCTGAAACGGCAGCCTCGACAAATACCATTCCTTTGTTTCTGAAACATCATTTTTAATTTGGATTTAAGTGCAATGAACGATGGTGTGGACCAATTAAAAGATCCACAACAGTGCGCCCATTCTGCTGGTCTTTCCAGTTTGTCTTGTGTCGATCATTGTCTTTGTGACCGTGATGGAGCCCGTGCAGACGGAGCGAGCCCGTGCAGACGGCTGCGTGTAACCTCCCTGCAGACGGCTGCGTGTAACCTCCGTGCAGACGGCTGCGTGTAACCTCCGTGCAGACGGCTGCGTGTAACCTCCGTGCAGACGGCTGCGTGTAACCTCCGTGCAGACGGCTGCGTGTAACCTCCGTGCAGACGGCTGCGTGTAACCTCCCTGCAGACGGCTGCGTGTAACCTCCCTGCAGACGGCTGCGTGTAACCTCCCTGCAGACGGCTGCGTGTAACCTCCCTGCAGACGGCTGCGTGTAACCTCCCTGCAGACGGCTGCGTGTAACCTCCCTGCAGACGGCTGTGTGTAACCTCCCTGCCGTGTTGCTAATGTAAACTGTTGCTGTGTACACAGGCCTTTTACGACCCGGGCTGGAATACAATGTTTAGTTGCAGGAAAATTAAAATGGGTCTCCTCGTCATAATGTCCTTGTTCGTAAAAAATAAATGAAAACATGTTGAATTTATTGTAGCTTTTGATAAGCTTCACTAGTGATCCCTGAGAGGAATTAACATTTCAGCTACAGTCTCGTACGTTACTCTGCTCGCCCCAGTTAGCTCTCTCCTCCTGGAAAAGCACCTCAAGGCGGCCATCTTTAATCTCCCGGTGTTGGCTGGCGGCTGGTCATTGTTTGTCCCGCCCCGGCCTCCTCTCATTCCTGGCATGGCCTGTATCGGTTCAGCAGCGTGGGTCATGCACTCGGCACACAGGCACGGGAGCTGTGTCCGATGACCTTTTAGGAGCAGCGCTAGTATCCGGGGGTTTTCCCCGGCCTGGAAGAGGCGTAGGTGGCAGCTAATGTCAGCAGCGGGGTGTGGTGTGAGCGGGGAAAAGAAAACGCATTGTTTTTAAATGCCTCCTTACTTGTACGTGTCCTCGGCGTTTCTCTAAAACGTATCGTAACCGCGGCAACCAACTCAAACAGACGGGGGCCGTCTGCCGTCGGCGGTTTTAGGAGGCTTCAAAGGAGATTGAAAGTGTATCTGTACGATCATTAATGTGTTGACGTTCACAGCCGTCACGCCTACTTCCTTTTTCTTATTCATCATAAAGAGCAGGCGGTGTCTCCGCTGTGCTCAGGTAGGCGACATCACAAGCGGTCATCGTCCCCGTCGTCATGGTAATCCAGTCAAACCCTGTTAATGCTAATACTCCGGCGACGAGGGTTTTAGCCCCTCCACGCAGCACATGGGAGGACAGGCTATCGTACCCAGTGAGGGAGGGACTGGGTAATCCTGCTGAGCAACAACGCTGCACATTACCTTCACCAGGTTTAATCCTCATGGGGGGGAGGGGGAGGGGAGAGAGGGAGAGGGAGAGGGAGAGGGAGAGAGAGAGAGACTCCTTGTCTTGGTAACTCCAGATATATAACAGTGTTCACTGGATGCTCTCAGCCACACGTACAGTAACAGTTTGCAAATGTACGAGACGCCTCCCCTGTGATGGAAACTCTCACTCACACACACACACTCACACACTCACACACACTCTCTCACACTCACACACACACTCTCACTCGAGTGCACCGACAACGATTTGCTCGCGTCGTCTGCCAACCCAACACGGGGTCCTGCCCGGAGGCCACAGATAAGCTGTAATTAGACGTCTATTTAAACCAGTCAGTGGGTCAATAAACAAAACACTCATCGCCTCTTTTGGCTCAATTTCATAAAGCAAATTAATTCTAGTTCATTTTTTTTCCCGTGTTCTCTTTTTGTATTTGTGTCTCTCTTTGTATATTCCCTGTTTGCTGTTTTTTGTTTGTCTCATTTGTTTGTGTGTCTGCCTGCAGGGGGGTGTACGACATCATGGTGACGGGGACCACGGTGGGTCAGTACAACAATAAGGGCAGCTTCGGGGAGCTGGCGCTCATGTACAACACGCCGCGAGCCGCCACCATCGTGGCCACGGAGGAGGGGGCGCTATGGGGCCTGGTGAGAGCGCACACACACACACACACACACACACACGCGAGCGTGCACGTGTACGAGCGTGCACGTGCAGTGTTTGTAGATTGTGATGCGATGTGTCTGATGATGACTGTAGAATACTGTCAGAATGCCCCAACGTCAAAGTAAACTGCCTAAATACCTGGAGTTCTTATTGTTTCCTAAATCATAAACCATCCTATTTGCTAACTACATGTATTCAATCCGCTCCAACGTTTCTTTATTTATATTTATTTATATTTCTATACCGTAAAGATCTGTTTAGAATAGTTTCTCCCTGTTATCTGTGAATGGAGCCGCTGGGTTGGTGCTGCTGCGCCGCCCCCTTGTGGCCGAGCGCGGGAGGAGAGAATCCATCCGGCCCTTTTTTGTTTTTTAAGGATGCGTTTGTTTACTGGTTTGTTCTCAGGACCGCGCCACGTTCCGTAGACTCATCGTGAAGAACAACGCGAAGAAGAGGAGGGTGTACGAGGCCTTCATCGAGTCCGTGCCCTTACTCAAGTCCCTGGAGGTGAGTTACAGGTCCTCTCACTGGCTCCGGTTGTTCTGGTCTCCACAGTATGTGTTCATTCATTTGTTTATTACTCATCATGTGAAGCCAGACCTACAGCCGACGGCCAAATACCAGTTTATGAAGGAAGCCGCTCGGAAACATGCCGTATGTTTAGTTCAGACCACGGCTGTAGAACGTTAATCCCTTTTCTTTGGAAACCACGGAGCCTAAACTCTACATGAGGAGGAGGAGAGGAGGAGAGGAGAGGAGAGGAGGAGAGGAGGAGAGGAGAGGAGGAGAGGAGAGGAGAGGAGGAGAGAGGAGAGGAGGAGAGAGGAGGAGAGAGGAGAGGAGGAGAGAGGGGAGGGGAGGAGAGGAGAGGAGGGGAGGGGAGGGGAGGGGAGGGGAGAGGAGAGGAGAGGAGAGGAGAGGAGAGGAGGGGAGGGGAGGGGAGGGGAGGGGAGAGGAGAGGAGAGGAGAGGAGAGGAGAGGAGGAAGGCTCTGAGGGAAGGAGTCTGATGAAGAGGAGTTAACATGAAACCGCTCTCTCTCACGTTTGTCATATTATTTCAGGCAAACGAGAGGATGAAGATCGTGGATGTTTTAGGGTCGAAGCAGTTCCCCGATGGTGAGCGCATCATCACGCAGGTATGACGCGGCACACGGCACACGCGTGACCTGTTCACCACGCGACCACCTTCACACGTATTCATGCTCTTCTTTCTTTCCCTCAGGGAGACAAGGCCGAGTGCTTCTATATAGTAGAATCTGGGGAGGTCAAGATCATGATGAAGAGTAAAGTAAGTCTCTCTCTCTCTCTCTCTCTCTCTCTCTCTCTCTCTCTCTCTCTCTCTCTCTCTCTCTCTCTCTCTCTCTCTCTCTCTCTCTCTCTCTCCACACATGCAATTAACTTTTTTGCCTGCTCGGGTGAATTTATTTCCCCGTGAGACCTTCCAGTGGAACGCGTGTCCCTCTACCGGTTCTCCTGCAGCATCGCTTCAGCTGGAGTTAATTGGCTGGAAGAAAAGATTCAGCAGCTCTTAGGATGATAAATATTCTGACACACACACCAGCAGAGACCACCCGAGTACAGGAGTGTTTCCTGGTTTTTGCCTGGCAACAGCGGGAGTGAGATCTCACTGGGGGGGGGGCTCAGTGGTTCCTAACCTTTAATCCTCTCCTCCCTGCAGACGAAGGCGGACCACGCAGACAACGCGGAGGTGGAGATAACGCGCTGCAGCAGGGGTCAGTACTTCGGGGAGCTGGCCTTGGTCACCAACAAGCCCCGGGCCGCCTCGGCCTACGCGGTGGGCGGCGTCAAGTGTGTGGGTGAGTCCAGACACACCCGTCTAACGCTGGGCTGCCCCCCGGCAACACCACGGGGGAGTCAGGCCTCCACACCCTTCCTCTCGAGAGCACTTCATGGGATTATAATCAAATGACCTTTCCAGTTAATGAGCGTTATTCAAAGCACTCCACCTCACAACAATGCCTGGTGTTCATGTCATTCATTTTAAAGGCTGTTCAGTAATTATCGAGCCCTTTTTTTTTTTTTTTTTTTTAAAAGTGGCCGCACTCCCTCAGGCTCTCCAGTGGACGAGCAGCGCTTCACTTTTAAAAAATGAAGACAGGGTTCTTTTTTTTTTTTTTAAACGGCTGTTTCTCTGGTTTGTGTCTCTGCCTGTAAACCGTCTGAGTTTAGATGTTCTGTTGGTGTGCGGTCCAGAGGATGCTAACCTCTCTCTCTCCCTCTCCCCCCTCTCTCCCTCTCCCCCCTCTCTCCCCCCACCCCCCTCCTCTCCCCCTCTACAGTAATAGACATTCAGGCGTTCGAGCGCCTCCTGGGTTCCTGTAAGGAGATCATGAAGAGGAACATCACCCACTACGAGGAGCAGCTGGTGGCCCTGTTCGGCTCCAGCATGGACCTGAGAGACTGAGCCTCCCACACCACCCTCCGTGCCTTCTAACACACACACACACACACACACACACACACACACACACACACACACACACACACACACACACACACACACACACACACATATGTCCTCTCTCATATCATGCAGTGGCTATACAGACTCATAATAAGCTTTACATGGAGTACAAACGAATGAGGAATTGTTCTTGGCTCACCTGCAAGTACATGAACACGCACACACGCGCACGTGCGCACACACACACACACACACACGTGCGCGCGCACACGTACATTGACACCTTTGTAGGCACTAAGACGCCCACTTCACTTAGTCTGCTCATCCTCATGCACATACTGGTTCAACACACTCATTAATAGGCTCTCTCTCACACACACACACAGGGGGCAAGCTAAAGGCCACACACCTCATTGCTTGAGCCAGCTTCAACCTCTCAGTAGGAATGTCTTGGCTGCAATGACCTTCATACAGGTAACGCAGCGTGAGGACATAACATACACACCCATGCTTCATATGTGCAGGCTTTGTATTCACATGAGCTGATGCCTCAGCAAAGGACACGCACACACACACACACACACACACACACACACACACACGTACACACACAGGTACAGATACGCACATGCTCAAAAACACATAGGCAACCACACTTGCAAAAACGGACACATTGTGGTAAAAATGGAGACGAAAAACTTTTAAAATCTCTGAAAAGGAAAATTAATCAAAATGCAAAAAAAAGAGAGAAAAGTTTAACGAAGACAAGTAAAGTTTTAGAAATGTTTTATGAAGATGAAAAAAAAACCTAAAAAACAGAAGCTTTGATAAAATATTATTTAAATAAAAAAAAGTGTTTCCTCTTTGGGAGGCCGGGGTGCAGAACTTTGTGAGCGCGCTCCATTTCTTCCTCTACTGTTGTTGATTGAGTTGAGTTAGTGCTGGTGATTATTGCAGTACCACAGAAGAAGAAGCAGTGAAAACAATAAAAAAACCTACGTTTTCTGGGCCATTGTTATTCTATCATTGATGCCACACTTCATTGTATTGAATTAATTATTAATGTATTGTTATTATATATTCATTTATTATTATTTTTTGTTTT
>JACSYO010001564.1:0-15324 GCA_016806645.1 Ophiodon elongatus
ACACACACACACACACACGGACACACACACAGACACAAACGGACACACACACGGACACACACACACACACACACACACACACACACAGACACACAGACACATACACACACACACACACACACACAGGGACACACACAGGGACACACACACACACACACACACACACACACACAGACACACAGACACATACACACACACACACACACACACACTCACACACACACACACACACACACACACACTCTAACTGTTGTCTCTGATGCAGATGGACAAACAGCAGGAGAAGGAGCAGGAGGAAAACCTGAAAGCTCCGGAGTTCGTCAAAGTGAAGGAAAATCTGAGACGGACGTCGTTTCACAGTAAAGAAGAAAAGGAGGTGTAGAGACACCTGCTGTCCTCCAGGACACAGCAAACTGAGGAGGACACTGTCCTCATGTCCACGGGACACTGAGGACTCAAACATACGGAGGACACAAACATACTGAGGACACAAACATACTGAGGACACAAACATACTGAGGACTCAAACATACTGAGGACACAAACATACTGAGGACACAAACATACTGAGGACACAAACATACTGAGGACACAAACATACTGAGGACTCAAACATACTGAGGACACAAACATACTGAGGACACAAACATACTGAGGACACAAACATACTGAGGACTCAAACATACTGAGGACACAAACATACTGAGGACTCAAACATACTGAGGACACAAACATACTGAGGACACAAACATACTGAGGACAATCTGAGAACACTTTGAGGAAGCACTGAGGACAATCTGAGGACACAGCCATACTAAGGACACTCTGAGGATACACTGAAGACACTCTGAGGGCACTCTGAGGATACATTGAGGACACTCTGAGGACACTCTGAGGATACACTGAGGACACTCTGAGGATACACTGAGGACACTCTGAGGATACACTGAGGACACTCTGAGGACACTCTGAGGATACATTGAGGATACATTGAGGACACTCTGAGGATACACTGAGGACACTCTGAGGATACACTGAAGACACTCTGAGGACACTCTGAGGACACTCACTCTGAGGACACTCTGAGGACAATCTGAGGACACTCTGAGGACACTCACTCTGAGGACACTTACTCTGAGGACACTCTGAGGACACTCACTCTGAGGACACTTACTCTGAGGACACTCTGAGGACACTCACTCTGAGGACACTCTGAGGACACTCTGAGGACACTCACTCTGAGGACACTCTGAGGACACTCTGAGGACACTCTCTGAGGACACTTACTCTGAGGACACTCTGAGGACACTCTGAGGACACTCTGAGGACACTCGGTCCAGATGCTGGACAGACGCTGTGATGTCTCTCGGGAGCCTCAGGACCAAGCAGCAGCAGATCAGAGGAAACACACCTGAGACAGTGAATGGAGTGTTTGACACACGGTTCATTATGGGATGGATCACCTGACTCGTCACACCTGGTGGATGACTGTTGCCGCGGAAACGGACATCGTCTTTCTGCTCAGAAGGGAGGATGAAGATTTCACTTATTATCAGTTCCTGTTATGAGAAAAAATCTAGAAAATGAGGAAAGAATTTTCTTTTACAGTCAAAGTCATTTTAAAGATATGCAGAAGTCATAATTATAATATACAGAAGTCATAATTACAATATACAGAAGTCATAATTATAATATATAGAAGTCATAATTACAATATGCAGAAGTCATAATTACAATATACAGAAGTCATAATTACAATATGCAGAAGTCATAATTATAATATACAGAAGTCATAATTATAATATACAGGAGTCATAATTACAATATGCAGAAGTCATAATTACAATATACAGAAGTCATAATTACAATATACAGAAGTCATAATTACGAGACTCATAACTATAAGTTACAAGATGTTCTCATTATGAGATTCTCATGATGTCTAATTCAAGGAAAAGATTTCATTCACACGAGATTCAAGTCTAATAACTAATTGGTAATTATGTACGAAAACGTTTTCTTGTGATTACGAAATTCTGACAAAGACATAAAAAAATGCAATAAATAGGTATTTTATTGCATTTTATCTCGTGATTATTAATTAAATTAATTAAAAGTCAGATCTCAGAATCTCACATTTTCTGTTCAGTTACAATTAATACACAAAACAGAAGAAAGTAAATAAATCATTCTGGGGAAAAATATTACAAATTTAAAAACAAAAAAGGTATTATTGAGTCTGGCATTATGGAAACCATGGAAACAGAGTTTCATAAAAGTGTAAATATTATTTGTAATTGATCATTATAAGACATATAGTTAATGTGTAATTATCTCTTCTTAAGATGCTAACTCACGTGAACACAGACATCATTATTATTATCATTATTATTACAGGAAACATTAGTTTGAATAAATGCTAAATAATTATAATTACGGTCGACAGAAAATCTCATAATTATGTGATTTGTATCTTTCTTTTATTACAAAATGCTTAGTTATAAATATGTCACATGGAAGAAATAATTATGAGATTCTTCTCGCTATTACAACTTCGATAATCTATAATTATGAATAGCTATATATATACATTTATATTTATATATGTATATATATATTAATATTTATATATAAATATATATATTCATATATATAGATATATATATATATAAATATATATGTATATATATAAAATGCAGAAAATAAAAAATAACTAAATATATATATTTATATATATATAAATATATATTTATATATATATATAAATATAAATATTTATTCATTTTTTACAACATAATTATATGATAAACAGAAGTTGTAATCACGAGAAATTAAATCATAATTAGGAGATTTGTTTCTGTTATCACCAGATGAAAAATCAAAAATCTCTGAATTTTAAGATTGATTGGTTATTTTATATTTAGTGAATCGCATTCATCAAAGAAACAAACAACAACAACAACAACAACAACAACAACACGATCTTGTATTTTTCTAGTCACAGTACCTCTTCTATCGTATAAATTACGAGAACGTCTCCATAAAGTGCCGCTTCGCTTTAACCGTCGGGACAAAAACAAACAACGGCTTCCTGCGCGTGAAAGAAAATGTCCGTTTGAACAAATTGTGCCTGAATCTCGTCTCCGTGCTCGTGTTCGAGTTCGTGGACGAGAGAGAATCGTCAGGTCGTCGCCTTGAGCCGCGTCCGCGAAGCGCGAAAGGAAACGTGTGTTTCGTATCATTTGTTTCCCGTTTTAATCGTGACCGTTTTCAAGATAAACCGTTTTCAAGATAAACCGTTACGCTGCGTTCACACCAAAAGAGTTGCGAGTTTTTCGCGCGAGTAGATTACAGACAAAGTCAATGCACAGACGCGAATTACTCGATTCGCGCGAATGGTGCGAAGCTAATAATTTGCGTGACGCTGAGTCTTGCGAAAGCCAATCAGTGTTGAGAAGCTCCGCCCGTCATCACTGACGTCCTGCTGTTGTTGAATCAGAAACTATGGAGGAGAAGTTGATAGACTGGAAGCGGCTTCCTCCAGACGAAGCTCCTGGAGAAGCTGTGTGCGGCTACGGATAATATTATATATATATATATGCAATATTATATATATAATATTATATAATATTATAAAATATTATAAAATATAATATAATATAATTTAATATTATATAATATAATTTAATATTATATAATATTATATAATATTATATATATAATATTATATATATAATATTATATAATCTTAAATAATATTTTATAATATTATATAATATTATAAATATATATATAATATATATATATATATGTATTATATATTATGAACCCAGACACGAGGGCGTCTGATGTTCCCACGTTTGTGTGACTTCCATATAATTATATGTTAATAGTGGTTATTTCTTCCACGGTGGATGGCAGAAATGAACTATTTCCACGAAGATATGCCACGCCCCCTCTCCGCGCGTCTAGCACGAAAAAGCGAAAAAAAAACGAAAAAGCGAATGACGCAAAATAACCACAAATACTCCGGCGAGTAAACTCACGCTTTTGGTGTGAATGCAGCATTACGGAGCGAGAGAGAGAGAGAGAGAGAGAGAATGTCAATATTTTGTCCTTTTTCTTGAGTTGTTCGTTACATATAATACACAGAAGTCATAATAATACTGACAAAATATTTTTTCTTTTAATTAAAGCGCGTCGTAATGACGTGACGTTTTCTTGTAATTGTGAGATGCTTATTGCAGTTAATTATGTTTTAAATGACCTTGAGGTATTTTACTTGTATTTGTGACATAAATATGAGATGATTATGGTACGAATAATGACCGCATATACTTTGTTTTTAACTTCTTCTCAAAGACATCGGCGACCCCCGTGACCTCCTCTCACAGATCCCATTAAAGCGTAACTGAAGCCTTACATTCGGACGTTTTTTTTTTTTTAATTGTTGCCAGTGAATTGTACAATCATTGAAATCCTTTTTTAATTTCTTGATTATAGAGCACTTTAGACTTTTAACTGTATAAATGAAGATTCAAATCTAAAACAGACTTATTTTTATTCGTATTTTTTCGACTCTTTTCGCGGCTTGTGAAGCGACGATTGTGTTCAGACTCACAGCGTGAGTGTGTTTGTTGACGTGAAGACAATAAAGGACGGTGACGCTGCTGTTTTCGGTGCTTTATTCTCCCGGAGGCTCCTCGGTATGAGGTCAGAGGTCGGATTGTTGATCCTGTGACACAAAGTCCTCATGACCTGCAATGTCAGGAGCAATGCTGTTTTATTTTATCAGTATTTGTTGCATCACATCTGAACATTAGACCAAAGAATTACCAGCAGAAATGTACAATTTCAATAAGGTTACGCAATAACGTTATAAAAAAAGCAATACATAGAAAACACATAGATGCATAGAGAATGAAAGACTATGGGTATTTTATAATAAACTATACTATAAACAAGCCACTTGCAAAAAAAAAAGGTTTTTATTAAAGTTATTACGAGGAACTTTCATTGTGTTGATTCTGGCGCCCCCTGTGGACTAAAGAGGTAGTGTCTCTGAGCACCAGGTGGTGGTTCTGTTGCCCCCTGTGGACTAAAGAGGTAGTGTCTCTGAGCACCAGGTGGTGGTTCTGGCACCCCCTGTGGACTAAAGAGGTAGTGTGTCTGAGCACCAGGGTCAGGACTAAACTGAGGTCATATAGAGGACCAGGACTAAACTGAGGTCTATAGAGGATCAGGACTAAAACTCAGGTCTATAGAGGACCAGGACTAAACTGAGGTCTATAGAGGACCAGGACTAAACTGAGGTCTATAGAGGACCAGGACTAACCTGAGGTCTATAGAGGATCAAGACTAAACTGAGGTATGTAGAGGATCAAGACTAAACTGAGGTATATAGAGGACCAGGACTAACCTGATGTATATAGAGGACCAGGACTAAACTGAAGTCTATAGAGGATCAAGACTAAACTGAAGTCTATAGAGGACCAGAACTAAACTGAGGTCTATAGAGGATCAGGACTAACCTGAGGTATATAGAGGATCAGGACTAACCTGAGGTATATAGAGGATCAGGACTAACCTGAGGTATATAGAGGATCAGGACTAACCTGAGGTCTATAGAGGATCAGGACTAAACTGAGGTGAAGAGTAAAAATACAAAGAGAGTAAGAGGTGGTGGTACTAACATCTAAATCTAAAGTATGAAAGTACTATTGAGCAACATGTTGCGAGAGGGACCCCTTCAGGCCGAAGAGGTCAAATACATGTTTAGGGCCCAGTTTTAACGTTGTGGTTCAATAATGATCGACTGGACAGAATAAAGTAACTCGTGTCGTGTAAATAATTAATTTGTTGTTTGAATTATACTTTTGTCCACCAGGAGGCGCTGATTCTCCTCTTTCCTCTCGGGACTGAAGCTCCATCAAGTCGGACAGAATGAGTCCGAGTGTCACCGGAAGTTCTTTTATATTCATTATTAATAAAACAGAAATCACTTTTTGGGGTTTAAATAATTAATTAATTGCCATGACAGGAGCATTCAAAACATTTTACACATCAGAAGTTTAAAATTATTTTAATCGTGTGTGTGCGTGTGTGTGTGTGTGTGTGTGTGTGTGTGTGTGTGTGTGTGTGTGTGTGTGTGTGTGTGTGTGTGTGTCTTGTAGGTTTATTTGTTTTCTTTGATTTTTTCTTTTATTGACATTTAATTTACTTAATCCATCTTGAAATTAAATTATGTAAATGTCTACTTTGATCAATGCTGTTAACCTGTCTTATTTTTTAGCATTGTATTTATTGGATATATTTTTTATTTGCACCTTATTGTTGTCGTTAATTTATATTTTTATATTTGCATAATTTATATTTTCGTTTTTTGTGTAGCCGAGTAAGTACAAAATAAGGGCAGAAAAGTACTTTAACACATATACAACCCAAGAAATTATACAAAGTAAGACAGGGAGCAAACTGAGGAGAATTATGTAGTTTTACACTGAAGAGTATAAAAGGGAGAAACGGCGGTCCAGCAAAATGTATATCGCTGTGTGTGTGTGTGTGTGTGTGTGTGTGTGTGTGTGCGTGCGTGCGTTTGTGTCCATCTTATGTGTTATCCAGTTAATGGGTGCGTGAGGGGTGATGAATGAGGTTAGGTAGTAATACTATGGACACGTTTCAATTTACACATAAATAATAAACACACAAATAATGTACATCTACAAATATCCACATATATCTATCTATCTATCTATCTGTCTGTCTGTCTATCTATCTATCTATCTATCTATATATATATATATATATATATATATATATATATATATATATACATGTGCGTGTGTTTAAGAACCTTTCTACACTTGTTTTCATTTTCTTTACACAAAACAAAATCTAAATGATGCAAATATTAAAATGTAAATTAACAATAACATTAAGGTGCAAATCAAAAATACATAAAATGGATACAATGCTAAAAAAAAGGTTAACAGCATTGATCTTAAATATTCATTGATCTTAAATATATAACCTGTTTATATATATATATATATATATAAAATAAAAATAAAAGGTTTTCTCCCCCCCTTTTATTTTTTAGATGTATATTTGTTAAAAAAAAAGAAAACAATATATATAAACAAAAATACAGGGAGAGAAAACGTTGTATTTCTATTTTATTTTGAAAAGCTGACCGGAAGCTGTTCGTGTCGTGTGCAGCGTGTCGCGTGCAGCTTGATGCCGCTGCGCTCCGAGCAGCTGCGGAGGAGGAGGCTGACGCACAAGCCGATAACCTCGCTCGAGTCCCGGCAGCGGAGCCCCCGGAGCATCGCACGGAGGGCTGCATTGTTTCACCCGCAAACAGAGGCGTACACAGCGGAGCCGGCGGTCCGGTTCTCCCGTCTGAATGTGCGCAGCACCGCCCGGGACCGGCGGCCGTTCATCTGTTTGTTTACACCGACAATTGAAGGGGGGTGGGCTTTTTTTTTTTTTTTTTGCAGGAAAGTAAACCGCTTTAAAATGGCAACCACCGCCGTTCACCGGCTGTAAGGGCTGCGTGTCTTCGGAGAGAAGGTCAGCACCAAACTCCATTCAAACAACCGACGATTCAAAACAATCCCGTTATTTTCGTGGACTTCGGCTGTTTTTCCAACATGACCGCGGGCTTCCTGCGAGTCTTCAAGGCCTACAGGTAAATTCGGCGCACCTATAATGCCGGTTGGTGCTGTGTATTTTGGGGTTAAACGTCTAGAAGTGGTCCCGGGTTGCTCGCCACCGCCCTCGGTGGTAGACTGTGGGTGGGGGGGGGGAAACCCCGATATTTTAAACCGATATTTAAAGTTTAAACACTCAAACAAAGAACTGCAAGTTGATGCAATAGATGCGTCTGGATGTTAAGGGCAGTAACGTGGCTTAACGCGTCCATGTGGAGAACGAGGCCACCGTAAAGTGCTCTATTTTTTTAATGGAGTTTGGTTGGGACTGTGCCGCTGCAGCAGGCGGTCGGGAGGCTGCAGCTGCAGCTGTCACAGAGATGTTTGGACACGTTTCCACTCAAACTCCCAACAGACAAAAATGATCAAAAAAAAACAACAACAACAACAAAAAAAATCATCACAAAAAGTGCAATGACGCCTCGTTTCTCATGACGTCATGTACACCTGTCCAACCCCCAGGACAGGTGGATTGCTCTCGGCTGACTCCAGGTGTTGTGGGACACTTGAAGATGAGATGCATTAGTTTTAAAGATTAAATTTTTTTTTAAAAAAAAACATTCGTCAACGACCCATAAAACGTCATTGTGTGACGTAGTCGCAGGGGGCGTGGTTTAAAAAACAACCAAAACACTCCACTTAATCACTGACAGACAGAAAAATTAAAAAACATCCCGTTAATAGAAAGGTAAATATTCAGCCAGATATAATGAACCGCAACATTATTATCATTAACCTTATTTGTGAATATCTGAAACATTGCTGTAAAAACACGGGATGTATTTTATTTTCAAATTAAGTAACAATAAGAATGCATTATGCACTTTATTTTGATTTATTTTTTATGGCAAGTGCGTGTTCTCTGCTGAATGACTGTGTAATACAAATACCTTTTGAAGGTAGTTTTGATGTAATTTGTCCCTTAAACACATGTTATGTACATGTTGGACAATCCAGTTGGTGTACAGCAAGTTGTATTTTCAACTCTATTTTTAATTTTTTTTTAAACTAATAGAATATTGCAATATATTACAATATGTATCGCAATATATCGTGACACGTGTATCGCGAGGTGCTTGCCAATACACAGCCCGAATCATTAGGTCACTTCCTATTTGAGGCGTCCATCACAGGTGTGTCGTCACCAATCCAAAGTGTTTCTATTGGTTCTGAGCGTCCACACTGGAGGGTGGAGAGGACAGGCAGACAGGTAGGCAGACAGACAGGCAGACAGGCAGACAGGTAGGCAGACAGACAGACAGACAGACAGACAGACAGGCAGACAGGCAGGCAGACAGGTAGGCAGACAGACAGACAGGCAGACAGACAGGCAGACGTTGTCTATGTGGTCACCGTCAGCCTCTATAATCTCAGAGAGACACAGAGACCAAGAGACAGACACGTTTTGTCTCTAGAGGTTAGCTGTGTGAAGTCTGATGAAGAGCTGTGTGTCAGCATACCGGTCAGAGTCGGTTGAAAACTACACGTTTTAAAAGTAAAATAAAAATCTGGAGGTGTGGATTTAGAAAGAAGTGAGACCTCTGTAGCCCGCTGCTCATCTGTGCTGCAGACTGGAGGCTCCAGGATACATTAGCTGCTACTAGCATAACCAGGCGACAGCCTCCCATTCTGTGAAGTGAAGACAATGCGGAAGTTTCTTAAAGCTGCATTCTCTCTCCTGACCACCAGGGGGCGACTCCTCTGGTTGTATAGAAGTCAAAGCTTCATGTGTTAAAGCTGCATTCTCTCTCCTGACCACCAGGGGGCGACTCCTCTGGTTGTATAGAAGTCAAAGCTTCATGTTAAAGCTGCATTCTCTCTCCTGACCACCAGGGGGACTCCTCTGGTTGTATAGAAGTCAAAGCTTCATGTGTTAAAGCTGCATTCTCTCTCCTGACCACCAGGGGGCGACTCCTCTGGTTGTATAGAAGTCAAGGCTTCAGGTGTTAAAGCTGCATTCTCTCTCCTGACCACCAGGGGCGACTCCTCTGGTTGTATAGAAGTCAAACTTCATGTGTTAAAGCTGCATTCTCTCTCCTGGCCACCAGGGGGCGACTCCTCTGGTTGTATAGAAGTCAAAGCTTCATGTGTTAAAGCTGCATTCTCTCTCCTGACCACCAGGGGGCGACTCCTCTGGTTGTATAGAAGTCTATAGAAAATGACTCTACTTCTCTCTTGATTTATTCCCTCAGTAAACATTGTAAACATGAGTTTATGTCTCAATTTCTAGTTTCAGGTCTTCTTCAATACAGCATGATGTTCATTTAGTAAATTATGGTCCATTTAGAGTCAAACAGACCATAAAGCAGGAGATGCTTCATAAATCATAAAAATAAATAAATCAGAAATAAAAGTGGTCATTGAGCTGCAGTCAGACCAGGAAGGTGTGATATTATCAGTATAATCATTTTAATATTACACTGGTGTTATTAGTAGTAAACATTTTAATTAGATTCTAGTGGTCGTAATGTTTCCGTGTGATCCAAACATTCCCAATAACTCCAGAGCGTTGTAAAGTCACAAAGTCAAAAATGTATTGAAAAAAAGATAAATGTCACGATTTCCAACAATCACAACATGTTTTTATCTGCATCCGTTAACGTTTAGCTTTTTATAAAAACCTGTTTGCTCTCCCGTAACACTGACGAGTTATATTTATATTTAAAATAAAAAAAGACTAATTTGTTGAATCCGATGAATCACTTTATTCAAATTGAGGATTTTGTTTGACAGTCGAAGCTTCATTCAGAGTTTTAATGTAAAAAAAACTAATACCGGACCAGAGCTGTGTGTGTGTGGAAGTGGGACACAGCTGGTTTATGGTGTCTATATCAGGGTTTAGGGAGGGGGGGGGGGCACATAATGACATTCCTCCCCCATCATCCGTCCCCCCCCCCCTCTGTATGTGGATGATAACCTCTCCTCTATGTGTGGATGATAACCCCCCTCACCCTCTATGTGTGGATGATACCCCTCAGTATGTGGATGATAACCCCCCCCTTCTATGTGTGGATGATACCCCCCTCACACCCTCTATGTGGATGATACCCCCCTCAGTATGTGGATGATAACCCCCTCTCTATGTGTGGATGATACCCCTCTCAATGTGATGATACCCCTCTATGTGTGGATGATAACCCCCCCGGGGTTTGAGAATGGAGACGAATGGACCAGACCATCAGACAGCAGTCTGCTGACATGAAGCGTGTCCTTTTATTGTGGCATTAAAGTCACAATAAGATCCAGCCTGATAGAGTATTGATCCCATATCAGTGTTTTCACCACCTGCTTCTCCTCTTCCTCAAACTCCACCCGCTCTTGTCCCAAAACCAAACGTCCACTTTTGTAGCTCCACTGGACCGGCTGTTTCGGTTATTTGATTTAATATCTACGGCCACGTCCATTAAATGCTTCTCAACAACCCCAGCGACTGCTGAGGTCTCGGCTTCGCTTCCTCTTCATTGTGTTGGTCCGTTTCCTTCCTCCTTTTCCTTGGTCTCCGGATGTCTGAGTTTCACAGACCGAGGCTTCGTGCTCACTCCTCCGGTGATGTAGAACCCCTAAAACTTTTGGAGACGCACACACAATCTCACTGTAACTTTCTACCTAAAGTGTGAATATTAATTAAAATAAAGATTTTAAAGTGAAGGTTTTATCATCATCATCCTCAAATTATTTAAAATTTTAAAATCTGAAAGTTTTAATTCATGACAAGTCAATATAACCCAGTTTATTATATATTATGATTATTATAATATTATGATATCATGATTATGTAAACATTACATACATGTGCTGTATATGAACTCTACCCAGCGATATTAGTTTAATATGAGAAGGAAGGAGTTTATAACGATGTAAAGGTTAAATAATACGACCGTGGTTCGGGGGGTCCTCTCTGTCCTCAGCTGATCCTCGGCGGCTCCATGTGTCCTCGCCGGTTCTTGTAGCAGCAGATCGGGCATCATGTCGGCGGCTCCGAGCCAGAAGGAGAGCGGCGAGGCGGGCTGGAGCTGCCTGGAGACGCTGGGCCTCAGCCAGAAGGAGCTGGTCCTGGCCGAGGCCCTGCAGATGGAGTACGACGCCCTCTCGCGGCTCAAGCAGGACAAGAGCGGCCCGGAGAGCGGCCCGCCGGGCTCCGGGGCGCCGACCCGCTCCAAGACCCCGAATCCCGCCACGGAACGGCCCCGCCCGGCCCCCGGCCAGCCTGGCCCCGCCCCCGCGGGAGGAAGCCTGCTGAGGGGCCTCTCGGGCTCCGACCCCTCCCTGAACCAGCCTGGGGGGTCCCGGTCTCCCGGCTCCGTGCCAGGCCGGGCGCTCCCCCCTCAGGGAGGCTACGTCAAAGAGTCCCTGTACATCCTGGGCGGCCCGGAGGTCGGCAAGCTCCGGGACGGCCCCGGGTCCAGCCTCGGGGACTCCCTGGGACCCGGGTTGGGGTTTCTCTCCAAGGGCTTCCCCTCTCTTCCGGACGACGTGCCCCCCGCCCTGCCCCCGAGAAACCCCGTGCCCACGTCGTCGGGGTCCGAGAACCCCTTCCTGCCCCCCCGAGGGTCCGCCGCGCCCCGCGACGTGAACCTGTTCACGCCCGACCTGGATCTGCCCAAGGTCACCGCGGGAGAGCTGAACTACGACAACATCAACGAGTCGCTGTCCCGACTCAACGGGAGCCGGCAGGGGCCGCGGGGGCGGCGGGCCAACGGCGACCAATCGGGCAAGCCCGTGGCTCGGAGTAAGACCCTCCCCCCTCAAGTCCCGCCCAGGACGTACGTACCGGTTCCCAAGAGCAACAAGAACCTACGGCGCGTGTCCGCAGACCCGGTAAGACCCTGCGGCTTTTATCTGGTCACCGTGACGACCGAGTGGTCTCCATGTTGCCCGTGTGACTCAGATGATGTCATCGTGACGTGTCATGTGACCTTTAGAAGGTGGGCGGCGTGGTTTCCTTCGTCAGAGAATGAGAAATATCAGTTAGTCGTGATACTGAATGTGTTCAACATACTTAATAATCATTTCACAGAAATAAGAATAAAAATAAGAATAAGAATTTTGAATACCTCCTTAAATTTTTGTTCTTTAATTTTACAGGTTAAATTGTAATGTTGCTGTCACTACAATATTAAATACATATACTACACTAAATACATATACTACACTAATAAAACCTTCACAACTTGACAGTATTGAGGTTTTGATACTCAGTTTGCGTGCGTTTATATAATTAACAAACATTTACTCCCAGTTCTCCCAGTGTGTTGAAACCGGTCACATTCACAGAGTTGACAGGAAACAGTTTGGACCAGTCGTGATCTGAAACCAACATGGCCGCCGGCTCGACGCGGCCATGTTGGTTTCAGCCGTTGAGAGGCAACCAAAATTCTAAAGGATTTAGTTTATGTCCGATACGCGATTTTGGAGACGCACACACATTCTCACTGTAACTTTCTACCTAAAGTGTGAATATGAATTAAAATAAAGATTTTAAAGTGACGGTTTTATAATAAATCGTCCATAAAGAAAGAAATATTAATTTACTTCCCGTGTGGTTCATTAGTTAAATACTGCTCACATCTTCATCATCATCATCTTTCTATATCTATAAATTACTATAACAAAGTAAAAGTATCATTTTAAATGGTTTCATAATTTTTTTATGGTTTACTGACTTCAGAGCGGTTAAAATTATAAAACAAAACACGATTTACCGAACTCAGAGGGATGAAATGCCAAATGTTCCCTTAAAAGACGCGTTCGATGCCTCAGTGTGTCAACAGGAAGTACGTCACACGACGACACTGACCTGTTGACAGCGTGAGGGCGGGGCGTTGGGGAGCTCTCCTGTGATTGGACGGCCGTGTGTGTGATTGACAGGTGTCTCTGAGCTCCAGGATGAACGGGTTTGGATACGAACTGTTTCAGGTCTCCGAGGAGAGAGACGAGGAGGTGGCAGCCTTCTGTCACATGCTGGATGTGTGAGTGACGCACACACACAGAGATACACACTCACTCACACACACACACACACAGAGAGATACACACAGAGAGATACACACATGAACACGCACACACAGAGACTCACACACACAGAGATACACACACACACACACACACACACACACACACAGAGATACACACACACACACGCACACACAGAGAGATACACACACACACACATGAACACGCACACACAGAGACTCACACATGAACACATACACACACACATATATAGATATAGATATATATACACACACTTGCACACACACATGAACATACACACACAGATATACACACACACACACACTTACATAAACACATGCACACACACACACACACACACACACACACACACACACACACACACACAAACACATGCACACATAGATATATACACACACTCACATAAACACATGCACACACACACACACACACACACACGCATAAACACACATTCTGACCGTATGCCGTATACTTTAACAACATGAAGCTGAGAATACTTGTGTACTTTTACTACTCTTCTTTAACTACATGAAGCTGAGAATACTTGTGTACTTTTACTACTCTTCTTTAACTACATGAAGCTGAGAATACTTGTGTACTTTTACTACTCATACTTTAACTAAGAGAAGCTGAAATGCAGTACCGTCAGTACTTTGTACTTTGTACTGTACTGACAGTACTTTGTACTGACGGTACTCTGTGTGTTTCTGCAGGCTGCGCTCCGCGTACCCGCACAGCGACGGCTCGACGAACGGCGGCTTCGTGTGGTCTCCGTCCGTCGGCCTGGAGGAGCTGCACCAGGGTCTGGGGGTCAGCGTGAAGGTCACCGTCATCAGTGGGCACTTCAGAGAGCCGCTCACCTTCACCTGCGATGGTGAGCCTTCAAAATAAAAGCCTCAACAGGTCGACTCTCTGAAAGCAGCGATGAAGTTCTGATGTTGAGACAGAAAGTTCACTTTATAGAATAAAGTCATGATGATATTAATATTATATATTATTATGTTTTTAGGAGAAAAACGTAGTAATATTTCTTTAATCGGGTCAAAATAATAAAATGAAGTTGTTATTTTACTAGAAAGAGTAAATATAGCATCAGAATAAATGTATTATTATGAGATGAAACACATTTTGAAGTATGTTATGAGTCAGTTTTTATATATTGTCACAAAGATAAAGTTTATTTTCTTGTAATCTTACAATAAAATACGTCCTAATACTATTTTGTATATGTAAAATAAAAAAAATTAATTATTTTATGATAAAAAATTATATACATAAAAAATGCTCTGACTTTATGAATCGCTCTCTCTCTCTCTCTCTCTCTCTCTCTCTCTGTCTCTCTCTCCCCCTCTCCCCCTCTGTCTCCCTCTCTCCCTCTCTGTCTCCCTCTCTCCCCCTCTCCCCCTCTGTCTCTCTCTCCCCCTCTCCCCCTCTGTCTCTCCCTCTCTGACTCTGTCTCCCCCTCCCCCCCTCTCCCCCTCTCCCCCTCTGTCTCCCCTCTCTGTCTCTCTCTGTCTCCCCCTCTCCCTCTCTCCCCCTCTCCCCCTCTGTCTCCCCCTCTCCCTCTCTCTCTCTGTCTCCCCCTCTCTCTCTCCCCCTCTCCCCCCCTCTCCCCCTC
>JACSYO010001566.1:0-27500 GCA_016806645.1 Ophiodon elongatus
ATTATAGTCTCAGGTAACCTCCAGACTAGTGTATGGTGTTGTCTCCACTAGGATCAGATTATAGTCTCAGGTAACCTCCAGACTAGTGTATGGTGTTGTCTCCACTAGGGTCAGATTATAGTCTCAGGTAACCTCCAGACTAGTGTATGGTGTTGTCTCCACTAGGATCAGATTATATCTCTCAGGTAACCTCCAGACTAGTGTATGGTGTTGTCTCCACTAGGGTCAGATTATAGTCTCAGGTAACCTCCAGACTAGTGTATGGTGTTGTCTCCACTAGGATCAGATTATAATCTCTCAGGTAACCTCCAGACTAGTGTATGGTGTTGTCTCCACTAGGGTCAGATTATAGTCTCAGGTAACCTCCAGACTAGTGTATGGTGTTGTCTCCACTAGGATCAGATTATAATCTCTCAGGTAACCTCCAGACTAGTGTATGGTGTTGTCTCCACTAGGGTCAGATTATAGTCTCAGGTAACCTCCAGACTAGTGTACGGTGTTGTCTCCACTAGGATCAGATTATAATCTCTCAGGTAACCTCCAGACTAGTGTAAGGTGTTGTCTCCACTAGGGTCAGATTATAGTCTCAGGTAACCTCCAGACTAGTGTACGGTGTTGTCTCCACTAGGATCAGATTATAGTCTCAGGTAACCTCCAGACTAGTGTAAGGTGTTGTCTCCACTAGGATCAGATTATAGTCTCAGGTAACCTCCAGACTAGTGTACGGTGTTGTCTCCACTAGGGTCAGATTATAGTCTCAGGTAACCTCCAGACTAGTGTATGGTGTTGTCTCCACTAGGATCAGATTATAATCTCTCAGGTAACCTCCAGACTAGTGTATGGTGTTGTCTCCACTAGGGTCAGATTATAGTCTCAGGTAACCTCCAGACTAGTGTATGGTGTTGTCTCCACTAGGATCAGATTATAATCTCTCAGGTAACCTCCAGACTAGTGTATGGTGTTGTCTCCACTAGGGTCAGATTATAGTCTCAGGTAACCTCCAGACTAGTGTATGGTGTTGTCTCCACTAGGATCAGATTATAGTCTCAGGTAACCTCCAGACTAGTGTATGGTGTTGTCTCCACTAGGATCAGATTATAGTCTCAGGTAACCTCCAGACTAGTGTATGGTGTTGTCTCCACTAGGATCAGATTATAGTCTCAGGTAACCTCCAGACTAGTGTATGGTGTTGTCTCCACTAGGATCAGATTATAGTCTCAGGTAACCTCCAGACTAGTGTATGGTGTTGTCTCCACTAGGATCAGATTATAGTCTCAGGTAACCTCCAGACTAGTGTATGGTGTTGTCTCCACTAGGATCAGATTATATCTCTCAGGTAACCTCCAGACTAGTGTATGGTGTTGTCTCCACTAGGGTCAGATTATAGTCTCAGGTAACCTCCAGACTAGTGTATGGTGTTGTCTCCACTAGGATCAGATTATAATCTCTCAGGTAACCTCCAGACTAGTGTATGGTGTTGTCTCCACTAGGGTCAGATTATAGTCTCAGGTAACCTCCAGACTAGTGTATGGTGTTGTCTCCACTAGGATCAGATTATAATCTCTCAGGTAACCTCCAGACTAGTGTATGGTGTTGTCTCCACTAGGGTCAGATTATAGTCTCAGGTAACCTCAGACTAGTGTATGGTGTTGTCTCCACTGGTCAGATTATAGTCTCAGGTAACCTCCAGACTAGTGTATGGTGTTGTCTCCACTAGGATCAGATTATAGTCTCAGGTAACCTCCAGACTAGTGTATGGTGTTGTCTCCACTAGGATCAGATTATAGTCTCAGGTAACCTCCAGACTAGTGTATGGTGTTGTCTCCACTAGGATCAGATTATAGTCTCAGGTAACCTCCAGACTAGTGTATGGTGTTGTCTCCACTAGGGTCAGATTATAGTCTCAGGTAACCTCCAGACTAGTGTATGGTGTTGTCTCCACTAGGGTCAGATTATAGTCTCAGGTAACCTCCAGACTAGTGTATGGTGTTGTCTCCACTAGGATCAGATTATAGTCTCAGGTAACCTCCAGACTAGTGTGGTGTTGTCTCCACTAGGATCAGATTATAGTCTCAGGTAACCTCCAGACTAGTGTAGGTGTTGTCTCCACTAGGATCAGATTATAGTCTCAGGTAACCTCCAGACTAGTGTATGGTGTTGTCTCCACTAGGGTCAGATTATAGTCTCAGGTAACCTCCAGACTAGTGTAGGTGTTGTCTCCACTAGGATCAGATTATAATCTCTCAGGTAACCTCCAGACTAGTGTATGGTGTTGTCTCCACTAGGGTCAGATTATAGTCTCAGGTAACCTCCAGACTAGTGTATGGTGTTGTCTCCACTAGGATCAGATTATAATCTCTCAGGTAACCTCCAGACTAGTGTATGGTGTTGTCTCCACTAGGATCAGATTATAGTCTCAGGTAACCTCCAGACTAGTGTACGGTGTTGTCTCCACTAGGATCAGATTATAGTCTCAGGTAACCTCCAGACTAGTGTATGGTGTTGTCTCCACTAGGATCAGATTATAGTCTCAGGTAACCTCCAGACTAGTGTATGGTGTTGTCTCCACTAGGGTCAGATTATAGTCTCAGGTAACCTCCAGACTAGTGTATGGTGTTGTCTCCACTAGGATCAGATTATAGTCTCAGGTAACCTCCAGACTAGTGTATGGTGTTGTCTCCACTAGGGTCAGATTATAGTCTCAGGTAACCTCCAGACTAGTGTATGGTGTTGTCTCCACTAGGGTCAGATTATAGTCTCAGGTAACCTCCAGACTAGTGTATGGTGTTGTCTCCACTAGGATCAGATTATAATCTCAGGTAACCTCCAGACTAGTGTATGGTGTTGTCTCCACTAGGGTCAGATTATAGTCTCAGGTAACCTCCAGACTAGTGTATGGTGTTGTCTCCACTAGGATCAGATTATAATCTCTCAGGTAACCTCCAGACTAGTGTATGGTGTTGTCTCCACTAGGGTCAGATTATAGTCTCAGGTAACCTCCAGACTAGTGTACGGTGTTGTCTCCACTAGGATCAGATTATAGTCTCAGGTAACCTCCAGACTAGTGTAAGGTGTTGTCTCCACTAGGATCAGATTATAGTCTCAGGTAACCTCCAGACTAGTGTATGGTGTTGTCTCCACTAGGATCAGATTATAATCTCTCAGGTAACCTCCAGACTAGTGTATGGTGTTGTCTCCACTAGGATCAGATTATAGTCTCAGGTAACCTCCAGACTAGTGTATGGTGTTGTCTCCACTAGGATCAGATTATAGTCTCAGGTAACCTCCAGACTAGTGTATGGTGTTGTCTCCACTAGGGTCAGATTATAGTCTCAGGTAACCTCCAGACTAGTGTATGGTGTTGTCTCCACTAGGATCAGATTATATCTCTCAGGTAACCTCCAGACTAGTGTATGGTGTTGTCTCCACTAGGATCAGATTATAGTCTCAGGTAACCTCCAGACTAGTGTATGGTGTTGTCTCCACTAGGGTCAGATTATAGTCTCAGGTAACCTCCAGACTAGTGTATGGTGTTGTCTCCACTAGGATCAGATTATAATCTCTCAGGTAACCTCCAGACTAGTGTATGGTGTTGTCTCCACTAGGGTCAGATTATAGTCTCAGGTAACCTCCAGACTAGTGTATGGTGTTGTCTCCACTAGGATCAGATTATAGTCTCAGGTAACCTCCAGACTAGTGTATGGTGTTGTCTCCACTAGGGTCAGATTATAGTCTCAGGTAACCTCCAGACTAGTGTATGGTGTTGTCTCCACTAGGATCAGATTATAGTCTCAGGTAACCTCCAGACTAGTGTATGGTGTTGTCTCCACTAGGATCAGATTATAGTCTCAGGTAACCTCCAGACTAGTGTATGGTGTTGTCTCCACTAGGATCAGATTATAGTCTCAGGTAACCTCCAGACTAGTGTATGGTGTTGTCTCCACTAGGGTCAGATTATAGTCTCAGGTAACCTCCAGACTAGTGTATGGTGTTGTCTCCACTAGGATCAGATTATAATCTCTCAGGTAACCTCCAGACTAGTGTATGGTGTTGTCTCCACTAGGGTCAGATTATAGTCTCAGGTAACCTCCAGACTAGTGTATGGTGTTGTCTCCACTAGGATCAGATTATAGTCTCTCAGGTAACCTCCAGACTAGTGTAAGGTGTTGTCTCCACTAGGATCAGATTATAGTCTCAGGTAACCTCCAGACTAGTGTATGGTGTTGTCTCCACTAGGATCAGATTATAGTCTCAGGTAACCTCCAGACTAGTGTATGGTGTTGTCTCCACTAGGGTCAGATTATAGTCTCAGGTAACCTCCAGACTAGTGTATGGTGTTGTCTCCAACTCCAAGAGCACGGGATCGCGTGAGCGTGATGCGCGTAATCATTCCCCTTGTTAACAATATATATATATATAAATGATAACCAAATACATAATAATATATAACAGTCACATGATAACTAAATACATAATAATATATATATAACATAGTCACATGATAACTAAATACATAATATATATGTCACATGATAACTAAATACATAATAATAATAATATATAACATAGTCACATGATAACTAAATACATAATAATAATAATATATAACATAGTCACATGATAACTAAATACATAATAATAATATATAACATAGTCACAATAACTAAATACATAATAATAATATATAACAAGTCACATGATAACTAAATACATAATAATAATAATATATAACAGTCACATGATAACTAAATACATAATAATAATAATATATAACAGTCACATGATAACTAAATACATAATAATAATATATAACATAGTCACATGATAACTAAATACATAATAATAATAATATATAACAGTCACATGATAACTAAATACATAATAATAATAATATATAACAGTCACATGATAACTAAATACATAATAATAATAATATATAACAGTCACATGATAACTAAATACATAATAATAATATATAACATAGTCACATGATAACTAAATACATAATAATAATATATAACATAGTCACATGATAACTAAATACATAATAATAATATATAACATAGTCACATGATAACTAAATACATAATAATAATATATAACATAGTCACATGATAACTAAATACATAATAATAATAATATATAACAGTCACATGATAACTAAATACATAATAATAATAATATATAACATAGTCACATGATAACTAAATACATAATAATAATATATAACATAGTCACATGATAACTAAATACATAATAATAATAATATATAACATAGTCACATGATAACTAAATACATAATAATAATATATAACATAGTCACATGATAACTAAATACATAATAATAATATATAACATAGTCACATGATAACTAAATACATAATAATATATAACATAGTCACATGATAACTAAATACATAATAATAATATATAACATAGTCACATGATAACTAAATACATAATAATAATATATGACATAGTCACATGATAACTAAATACATAATAATAATAATATATAACAGTCACATGATAACTAAATACATAATAATAATAATATATAACAGTCACATGATAACTAAATACATAATAATAATATATAACATAGTCACATGATAACTAAATACATAATAATAATATATAACATAGTCACATGATAACTAAATACATAATAATAATATATAACATAGTCACATGATAACTAAATACATAATAATAATATATAACATAGTCACATGATAACTAAATACATAATAATAATATATAACATAGTCACATGATAACTAAATACATAATAATAATATATAACATAGTCACATGATAACTAAATACATAATAATAATATATAACATAGTCACATGATAACTAAATACATAATAATAATATATAACATAGTCACATGATAACTAAATACATAATAATAATATATAACATAGTCACATGATAACTAAATACATAATAATAATAATATATAACATAGTCACATGATAACTAAATACATAATAATAATATATAACATAGTCACATGATAACTAAATACATAATAATAATATATAACATAGTCACATGATAACTAAATACATAATAATATATAACATAGTCACATGATAACTAAATACATAATAATAATTTATAACAGTCACATGATAACTAAATACATAATAATAATAATATATAACATAGTCACATGATAACTAAATACATAATAATAATAATATATAACATAGTCACATGATAACTAAATACATAATAATAATATATAACATAGTCACATGATAACTAAATACATAATAACAATATATAACATAGTCACATGATAACTAAATACATAATAATAATATATAACATAGTCACATGATAACTAAATACATAATAATTTATAACATAGTCACATGATAACTAAATACATAATAATAATAATATATAACATAGTCACATGATAACTAAATACATAATAATAATATATAACATAGTCACATGATAACTAAATACATAATAATAATATATAACATAGTCACATGATAACTAAATACATAATAATAATATATAACATAGTCACATGATAACTAAATACATAATAATAATAATATATAACATAGTCACATGATAACTAAATACATAATAATAATAATATATAAACATAGTCACATGATAACTAAATACATAATAATAATATATAACATAGTCACATGATAACTAAATACATAATAATAATATATAACATAGTCACATGATAACTAAATACATAATACTGTAGATTAGACAGAAGATGTCCAGCAGGAGATGAGAGAGAGAATAACCCTGAGGAATAACATGTGGTGAGATGAAGACGATCCGTTAGACGACCCCCACCCGTTAGACGACCGTTAGACGACCCGTTAGACGACCGTTAGACGACCTGTTAGACGACCCGTTAGACGACCCCCCGTTAGACGACCTGTTAGACGATCCCCCGTTAGATAACCCCCCCCGTTAGACGACCCCCCCGTTAGACGACCCCCCCGGTTAGACGATCCCCACGCGTTAGACGACCCCCCCGTTAAACATCGTTGGTGTATTATAACCCTAAACTGTAGTTTAGTAACTAAACTGTAGTTTAAACTCCAGGCTGAGCTCCTCCATGTGAGCCCCCCCCATGTGAGCCTCCCCCATGTGAGCCCCCCTATGTGAGCCCTCCCCCACGTGAGCCCCCCCCATGTGAGCCCCCCTATGTGAGCCCCCCCCATGTGAGCCTCCCCATGTGAGTCCTCCCCATGTGAGCCCCCCATGTGAGTCCTCCCCATGTGAGCCTCCCCCATGTGAGTCCTCCCCATGTGAGTCCTCCCCATGTGAGTCCTCCCCATGTGAGCCTCCCCCATGTGAGCCCCCCATGTGAGTCCTCCCCATGTGAGCCTCCCCCATGTGAGCCCCCCCCATGTGAGCCTCCCCCATGTGAGCCCCCCATGTGAGCCTCCCCCATGTGAGTCCTCCCCATGTGAGCCCCCCATGTGAGTCCTCCCCATGTGAGTCCTCCCCATGTGAGCCCCCCATGTGAGCCTCCCCCATGTGAGTCCTCCCCATGTGAGCCCCCCATGTGAGTCCTCCCCATGTGAGCCTCACCCATGTGAGCCCCCCCCATGTGAGCCTCCCCCATGTGAGCCTCCCCCATGTGAGTCCTCCCCATGTGAGCCTCCCCCATGTGAGTCCTCCCCATGTGAGCCTCCCCCATGTGAGTCCTCCCCATGTGAGCCCCCCATGTGAGCCCTCCCCATGTGAGTCCTCCCCATGTGAGCCCCCCCATGTGAGCCCCCCCATGTGTCTGAGGCTGAGCTGAAACAAAGCAGACAGAGAAGAGAACCTTTTAAAAGTTTGACAGCAGCGATGTGATTGGCTGAAGGAAACTGCAGAATCTGGGGCGGGCTCTTTAAATCAACCAATCAGCTGATGAGTCATCAGGGGAGAGACTGAGGTTATGAATGAAGAGGAGTCAGAGAGTCTCCGGTTCTAAAGGAACCAGTAGGATAATCTGAACAGACCACATGACGCGTTCCCTACAGAACCTCACAGGTCTCTGTAGAACCAGGTGAACCAGAACCTCACAGGTCTCTATAGAACCAGGTGAACTAGAAGAACCGAAACCAGAAATAGAACCTCAGTCCTTTTTTTTATTTTGAAAAAATAAAAAAATCTACTGGTCTCTACAGGTCTCTACTGGTCTCCTCAGGTCTCTACTGGTCTCTACAGGTCTCCTCAGGTCTCCTCAGGTCTCCTCAGGTCTCTACTGGTCTCCTCAGGGTCTCTCCAAGTCTCTACAGGTCTCTTCAGGGTCTCTCCAAGTCTCTACTGGTCTCTTCAGGGTCTCTACAGGTCTCCTCAGGTCTCTACAGGTCTCCTCAGGTCTCCTCAGGTCTCCACAGGTCTCTACTGGTCTCTACTGGTCTCCTCAGGTCTCTACTGGTCTCCTCAGGTCTCTACAGGGTCTCTACAGGTCTCCTCAGGTCTCTACAGGTCTCCTCAGGTCTCTACTGGTCTCCTCAGGTCTCTACAGGTCTCCTCAGGTCTCTACGGGTCTCTACAGGGTCTCCTCAGGTCTCTACAGGTCTCTACTGGTCTCCTCAGGTCTCTCCAGGTCTCTTCAGGGTCTCTTCAGGTCTCCTCAGGTCTCTACTGGTCTCTCCAGGTCTCTACAGGTCTCTACAGGGTCTCTACAGGTCTCCTCAGGTCTCTACTGGTCTCCTCAGGTCTCTACAGGTCTCTGAAGAACTCTTCCAGAATGTTCTCCACGTTGTCTTCATTGTAATCTTTCACAACAAACTTCTCTCCGTCTTCAGCACCGCGAATCATCGCCGACAGACCTGAAGGAGGAGTTTATTTATTTATTTATAAAGTTATTATTATTGTTGTTACTATTGGAAGGCAGAAGAAGGAGGAAGGAAACAGGAAGAAGGAAACAGGAAGTGTCCTCACTGCATCCTGACGCCGGTCTGAACAGACAGAGGATCTTCATCTCCATGGTAACGGCTCGGCCCAGCTCGTAGCCGACACCCAGAGACGGCTGAGTTACCTCGGCAACGATCACTAAACACAGAGGTCAAAGGTCAATATTGATCCCTATAGTGATCCTATAGTGATCAATATAGGGATCCCTATAGGGATCCCTATAGTGATCCTATAGTGATCCCTATAGTGATCAATATAGTGATCCTATAGTGATCAATATAGTGATCCTATAGTGATCAATATAGTGATCCTATAGTGATTCATATATTGATCCCTATATTGATTCATATATTACATTTCATTTCATTTAGCAGACGCTTTTATCCAAAGCGATACAATAAATGCATTCAACCAAGGGAGTTCAAACCCAGAACTTAGAAATGTCCTGGTGTAAGGTTAGACCAGGTCCTGGTGTAAGGTTAGACCATGTCCTGGTGTAAGGTTTGACCAGGTCCTGGTGTAAGGTTAGACCATGTCCTGGTGTAAGGTTTGACCAGGTCCTGGTGTAAGGTTAGACCAGGTCCTGGTGTAAGGTTTGACCAGGTCCTGGTGTAAGGTTAGACCAGGTCCTGGTGTAAGGTTAGACCAGGTCCTGGTGTGAGGTTAGACCATGTCCTGGTGTAAGGTTAGACCATGTCCTGGTGTGAGGTTAGACCAGGTCCTGGTGTGAGGTTAGACCAGGTCCTGGTGTGAGGTTAGACCAGGTCCTGGTGTGAGGTTAGACCATGTCCTGGGTGTAGACTGGACCAGATTTGTTCGCAGCATGGTACACAAGTACCAATGTTTTGAAACGGGTGCGAGCAGCCACCGGTAACCAGTGAAGGAAGCGGAGGAGCGGAGGAGGAGTGAGGGTGAGTTTAGGTTGAAGACCAGTCGAGCTGCTGCATTCTGGATGAGCTGCAGAGGTCGGATGGCACCAGCAGGTAGACCTGCAGGAGGGAGTTACAGTAGTCTAGTGAGATGACCAGAGCCTGTACCAGAACCTGGACCAGAACCTGCGCCGCCTTCTGGGTGAGAAGGGGCCGTGTTCTCCTGATGTGGTGCAGCATGTACCGACAGGACCGTGTTGTTCAGTGATGTTGGCGTGAGGAGAGCTGACTGAGTCTCACACGAGGTTCCTAGCAGTCGGGTTCTAACACGGAGTTGAAGGTGATAGTCAGGTCGTGGGTGGGAGATTCTTTCCTTGGAAGGAACAGTAGTTCAGTCTTGTGGTCAATCTTCAGGTGGTGAGGACATCCACTGAGAGATGTCCGTCAGACAGCAGAGATTCCTGCTGCTGCTGAGGTTCAGATTGAGGAAACGAGAGGATTAGTTGGGTGTCATCAGCATAGCGATGGGAGGAAAAGACAGGAACCCTGAGGGACCCCAGTAGTGAGGGGACCCAGGACGGAACCCTGAGGGACCACAGTAGTGAGGGGACCCAGGACGGAACCCTGAAGGACCCCAGTAGTGAGGGGACCCAGGACGGAACCCTGAGGGACCCCAGTAGTGAGGGGACCCAGGACGGAACCCTGAGGGACCACAGTAGTGAGGGGACCCAGGACGGAACCCTTAGGGACCCCAGTAGTGAGGGGACTCAGGACGGAACCCTGAGGGACCCCAGTAGTGAGGGGACTCAGGACGGATCCCTGAGGGACCCCAGTAGTGAGGGGACCCAGGACGGAACCCTGACGGACCCCAGTAGTGAGGGGACTCAGGACGGATCCCTGAGGGACCCCAGTAGTGAGGGGACCCAGGACGGATCCCTGAGGGACTCCAGTAGTGAGGGGACAAGGTTCAGACACAGACCTTCTTCAGGTTACCCGGTAAATGCGGTCGTTGAGGTAGGATGAGAAAAAGGAGAGCAGAGCCTGAGACACCAGGTCCTGAAGGGAGGAAATAAGGATCTGGTGGTTCACTGTGTCAAATGCAGCAGAAAGGTCTAGAAGGATAAGGACAGAGGAGAGAGGCTGCTCTAGAAGGATAAGGACAGAGAGAGAGGCTGCTGTAGAAGGATAAGGACAGAGGAGAGAGGCTGCTCTAGAAGGATAAGGACAGAGGAGAGAGGCTGCTCTAGAAGGATAAGGACAGAGGAGAGAGGCTGCTGTAGAAGGATAAGGACAGAGGAGAGAGGCTGCTCTAGAAGGATAAGGACAGAGGAGAGAGAGGCTGCTGTAGAAGGATAAGGACAGAGGAGAGAGAGGGAAAAAGCCAGCGGAGAGGGAGGTGTTAATAAAATGGGTGAGAAAGGGGAGAAGGTCAGGAGCAATGGCCTGGAGAATGTGAGATGGGATGGGGTCAAGGGGGCAGGTGGTTGGGCGGGATGAGGTAACCAAGGTAACCAAGGTTAGGACTTGATTGGGAGACAGGGGAGTGAAAGAGGAAAGTGAAGGGGCAGAAGATGAAGCTGATGGCAATGTAGTTATAGAAGATGGATTAGTAAACGAGGAGCATATGTCATATATCTTTTTTGTAAAATAGTTGACAAAGTGGCTTGTAGAAGGTTAGAAGGAGGAGGGGACTGGGGGGGACTGAGGGGGTCTGGGGGGGTCAAGGAGGTTGCAGAAGATGGAGAAGAGTTTTTTAGGGTTAGAAAATGAGGATTGAATTCTGGTTTGGTAGAAAGATCGTTTGGCTGCAGAAATAGAGGCAGAGAAAGAGGAGAGAAGAGATTGATAGGCGAGCAGGTCCTCAGGGTGTTTAGATTTTCGTCATTTCCTTTCTGATGCTCGCATAGTGGCTCTCTCAGCGGCACCGAGTCAGACAACCACGGAGCCAGGGAGGACTCAGACCGGTCTTGTTGTAAGAGGACAGAGAGTCAAGAGAGAAAGACAGAGTAGAAAGCAGAGAGTCTGTGGAGGAGTTAGAATGCAAGAGTGAGAAGGAGTCAGTAGAAGGGAGGGCTGATAAAACAGAGGAGGCCAGAAAGGAGGGAGAGAGGGAGGACAGGTACAGAGTCTGATGGTGTGGTAGGGTTGTATAGATGATGTGGTAGGGTTGTATAGATGGTGTGGTAGGGTTGTATAGATGATGTGGTAGGGTTGTATAGATGATGTGGTAGGGTTGTATAGATGATGTGGTAGGGTTGTATAGATGTGGTAGGGTTGAATAGATGGTGTGGTAGGGTTGTATAGATGGAGTAGGGTTGTATAGATGGTGTGGTAGGGTTGTATAGATGTGGTAGGGTTGTATAGATGGAGTAGGGTTGTTTAGATGACATGGTAGGGTTGTATAGATGATGTGGTAGGGTTGTATAGATGATGTGGTAGGGTTGTATAGATGGAGTAGGGTTGTATAGATGTGGTAGGGTCATATAGATGTGGTAGGGTCGTCTAGATGGGGTAGGGTTGTATAGATGGTGTGGTAGGGTTGTATAGATGGTGTGGTAGGGTTGTATAGATGGTGTGGTAGGGTTGTATAGATGGTGTGGTAGGGTTGTATAGATGGTGTGGTAGGGTTGTATAGATGGTGTGGTAGGGTTGTATAGATGGTGTGGTAGGGTTGTATAGATGGTGTGGTAGGGTTGTATAGATGATGTGGTAGGGTTGTATAGATGTGGTAGGGTTGAATAGATGATGTGGTAGGGTTGTATAGATGATGTGGTAGGGTTGTATAGATGATGTGGTAGGGTTGTATAGATGTGGTAGGGTTGAATAGATGGTGTGGTAGGGTTGTATAGATGTAGTAGGGTTGTATAGATGTGGTAGGGTTGTATAGATGTGGTAGGGTTGTATAGATGGAGTAGGGTTGTATAGATGACATGGTAGGGTTGTATAGATGTGGTAGGGTTGTATAGATGGAGTAGGGTTGTATAGATGACATGGTAGGGTTGTATAGATGATGTGGTAGGGTTGTATAGATGGAGTAGGGTTGTATAGATGTGGTAGGGTCATATAGATGGGGTAGGGTCGTATAGATGGGGTAGGGTCGTATAGATGATGTGGTAGGGTTGTATAGATGGTGTGGTAGGGTTGTATAGATGATGTGGTAGGGTTGTATAGATGGTGTGGTAGGGTTGTATAGATGATGTGGTAGGGTTGTATACATTGATGATGTGGTAGGGTTGTATAGATGGTGTGGTAGGGTTGTATAGATGGTGTGGTAGGGTTGCATAGATGGTGTGGTAGGGTTGTATAGATGGTGTGGTAGGGTTGTATAGATGGTGTGGTAGGGTTGTATAGATTGATGATGTGGTAGGGTTGTATAGATGGTGTGGTAGGGTTGTATAGATTGATGATGTGGTAGGGTTGTATAGATGGTGTGGTAGGGTTGTATAGATTGATGATGTGGTAGGGTTGTATAGATGATGTGGTAGGGTTGTATAGATGTAGGGTTGTATAGATGGTGTGGTAGGGTTGTATAGATTGATGATGTGGTAGGGTTGTATAGATTGATGATGTGGTAGGGTTGTATAATGATGATGTGGTAGGGTTGTATAGATGGTGTGGTAGGGTTGTATAGATGGTGTGGTAGGGTTGTATAGATGATGTGGTAGGGTTGTATAGATGATGTGGTAGGGTTGTATAGATTGATGATGTGGTAGGGTTGTATAGATGGTGTGGTAGGGTTGTATAGATGGTGTGGTAGGGTTGCATAGATGGTGTGGTAGGGTTGTATAGATTGATGATGTGGTAGGGTTGTATAGATGGTGTGGTAGGGTTGTATAGATTGATGATGTGGTAGGGTTGTATAGATGGTGTGGTAGGGTTGTATAGATGTGGTGGTTGTATAGATGGTGTGGTAGGGTTGTATAGATGATGTGGTAGGGTTGTATAGATGTGGTAGGGTTGCATAGATGGTGTGGTAGGGTTGTATAGATGATGTGGTAGGGTTGTATAGATTGATGATGTGGTAGGGTTGTATAGATGGTGTGGTAGGGTTGTATAGATGTGGTAGGGTTGTATAGATGTGGTAGGGTTGCATAGATGGTGTGGTAGGGTTGTATAGATGATGTGGTAGGGTTGTATAGATTGATGATGTGGTAGGGTGGTATAGATGGTGTGGTAGGGTGGTATAGATGATGTGGTAGGGTTGTATAGATGGAGTAGGGTTGTATAGATGGTGTGGTAGGGTTGTATAGATGTAGTAGGGTTGTATAGATGTGGTAGGGTTGTCTAGATGGAGTAGGGTTGTATAGATGACGTGGTAGGGTTGTATAGATGTGGGGTTGTATAGATGATGTGGTAGGGTTGTATAGATGTGGTAGGGTTGTATAGATGGTGTGGTAGGGTTGTATAGATTGATGATGTGGTAGGGTTGTATAGATTGATGATGTGGTAGGGTTGTATAGATGGTGTGGTAGGGTTGTATAGATGTGGTAGGGTTGTATAGATGGTGTGGTAGGGTTGTATAGATGATGTGGTAGGGTTGTATAGATGTGGTAGGGTTGCATAGATGGTGTGGTAGGGTTGTATAGATGATGTGGTAGGGTTGTATAGATTGATGATGTGGTAGGGTTGTATAGATGGTGTGGTAGGGTTGTATAGATGTGGTAGTGTTGTGTAGATGGTGTGGTAGGGTTGTATAGATGATGTGGTAGGGTTGTATAGATGTGGTAGGGTTGCATAGATGGAGTAGAGTTGTATAGATGGAGTAGGGTTGTATAGATGTAGTAGGGTTGTATAGATGTGGTAGGGTTGTCTAGATGGAGTAGGGTTGTATAGATGACGTGGTAGGGTTGTATAGATGTGGGGTTGTATAGATGATGTGGTAGGGTTGTATAGATGTGGTAGGGTTGTATAGATGGTGTGGTAGGGTTGTATAGATGTGGTGGGGTTGTATAGATGGTGTGGTAGAGTTGTATAGATGATGTGGTAGGGTTGTATAGATGTGGTAGGGTTGCATAGATGGTGTGGTAGGGTTGCATAGATGGTGTGGTAGGGTTGTATAGATTGATGATGTGGTAGGGTTGTATAGATGGTGTGGTAGGGTTGTATAGATGGAGTAGGGTTGTATAGATGGAGTAGGGTTGTATAGATGGTGTGGTAGGGTTGTTTAGATGTAGTAGGGTTGTATAGATGGTGTGGTAGGGTTGTATAGATGGTGTGGTAGGGTTGTATAGATGGTGTGGTAGGGTTGTATAGATGTAGTAGGGTTGTATAGATGTGGTAGGGTTGTATAGATGGAGTAGGGTTGTATAGATGGGGTAGGGTCGTATAGATGAGTAGGGTCGTATAGATGGAGTGGGGTCGTATAGATGGAGTGGGGTCGTATAGATGGAGTGGGGTCGTATAGATGGAGTGGGGTCGTATAGATGGAGTGGGGTCGTATAGATGGAGTGGGGTCGTATAGATGGAGTGGGGTCGTATAGATGGAGTGGGGTCGTATAGATGGAGTGGGGTCGTATAGATGGAGTAGGGTCAGATGACTTCTGTCGGATGTTAAAGTCACCAGAAGGATAAGCGGAGGGACGTTTTCTGAGAAGTTTGATTGGAGGACGTCTAGCTCTTCCAAGAAACCTCTCTAGAACCTCTCTAGAACCTGATGGACGGTAGAGAACAACAATGCTTGATTGTACCGGAGGAGGAACCGTCACAGCGTGAAATTCAAAAGACAGTGAGGTAACAAGTGGAAGTGGGTAGAGAGAAGAACTCCATTTGGGGGAGAGGAGTAAAGCTGTAGCACCACCCTACCCCGACCCTAGCACCACACTACCCCCACCCTAGCACCACCCTGATCCAGGGCTCGGTGTGAGCCAGGGCTCGGTGTGATCCACGTCTCATAGCTGGCAGTTCCAGAGGCCCTGAGACGAGGTGTTGGGTATGTGTGGACCGGGTGGAGGATCATATTGATCCCTATATTAATAACTGTATTGATCCGTCTCACCGTCACTCTGCCTGATCCGGTCCAGGTCTCGGTCGTGGATGGTTCGGTCCGCTGCTTCCTCTCCTGCAGAAAATATCAATAATAACAATAATAAATCAGCTCGGTCAGTTAATTACTGGACTCTCTGTGTGTGTGTGTGTGTGTGTGTGTGTGGGGGATTATGGGGACATACTGGACTTGTGAGGACAAAGGACATGTCCTCACAAGTCCAGACTGCAGAACTTAAAGACGTAACGGAGCTCCTCCCTGATTGGCTACTGCCTCAGAGAGACTGATCACTGATTGGCTACTGCCTCAGAGAGACTGATCACTGATTGGCTACTGCCTCAGGGAGACTGATCACTGATTGGCTACTGCCTCAGGGAGACTGATCACTGATTGGCTACTGCCTCAGGGAGACTGATCACTGATTGGCTACTGCCTCAGGGAGACTGATCACTGATAGGCTACTGCCTCAGAGAGACTGATCACTGATAGGCTACTGCCTCAGGGAGACTGATCACTGATAGGCTACTGCCTCAGGGAGACTGATAGGCTCTACCCGATGTCAATCAAATAGACTCTGATCAGTGATTGGCTGTTGAGCGTCACAGTATCACGTGTGGGCTAACGCTTACTCCGACCTGCAACCAGCTTCACTAGACTGGTAGTGAATCTTAACGATGTATTAACTCGTCTCCAGTGAAGGAGAGAGTCTCTCCTCCTCCATGTTTAATGGTCCAGGTCCTGATCTGATCCTGATCCAGGTCCACTCTGTGGATCCTCCAGGTGATTCAACTGATTTACAATTAGCTCAGTCGGCATTTTATTTGTGCTAATTAATAGTCTGAGCTCCACCTTAGCCCCCCCCTACCCCCAATGTATGTGTATGTAGTGTGTATGTGCGAGACCTCTGTCGCTGATCTCGCTGGAGCCCACGTGCTCGCTCAGCACGCTCCCGTAGCTCTGCAGCTTCTGAACGATCCTCCGGTACACGTGCACGTCCTGTCTGCCGCCGCGGATACTGCCGCAGAAGTACACCTTCATCGTGTCTGCCTGTCTGTCTGCCTCTCTGTCTTTCTGTCTCTACTGTTCGAGCCGCCCTTTCCCGCGCTTGATGTAAATGAGGCTCTGCGCGGTGACGTCACATGAACGCCTGTTCACCAGCACCTGAGCGATGTCTTGCAGGTACAGCTCTGAAGACACGTTATTCTCCCTCTGCTCTGATTGGATGAAGCGCTGCCTCCTCAGCCTCTGATTGGAGCAGGCTGAAGAGGAACTACCTGACAGGCTGTGCATTGGGCAAAAACAGCCCGGTTCATTATAAATCATCGTAATAAATCATCATGTTGATCCGTTTCCAAAATCTTTCTTATTTTCCTTCTTGATCAGAGACTTCCTGTTATGCCTTTCAAAATAAAAGTTTTATCATTATGTTTTTAGAAGAAGTAACATTTGAGTCTAAATTGTTAAAATATAAAATAAAACATTCAAACAGAAAGACGTTTACATGTGAAGCAGTTTATTGAGTCTTTGTTCAGAACTATAAATATGAGCGACCAGGAAATATTACAGAAAGAATAAAGAATGGACAGACGTGAAGATGTTTCAGGGGCCCTCAGTAGGCCCCCTCTGTAGGGGCCCTCAGTAGGCCCCCTCTGTAGGGGCCCTCAGTAGGCCCCCTCTGTAGGGGCCCTCAGTAGGCCCTCTGTAGGGGCACCAGGCTCCTCACTGTGGCATTCAGGGTCAGCTCAGGCACGTCTCTGGGTACCCGCTGCATGGGAGCCATGTTGGGTCCTTCCAGAGAGTCCAGCAGCCCTGAAACCACAACGACAAGAGGTCTCACTCTGACACAGAACGAGGACGGGAGGTCTCACTCTGACACAGAACGAGGACGGGAGGTCTCACTCTGACGCAGAACGAGGACGGGAGGTCTCACTCTGACGCAGAACGAGGACGGGAGGTCTCACTCTGACGCAGAACGAGGACGAGGACGAGAGGTCTCACTCTGACGCAGAACGAGGACGAGGACGAGAGGTCTCACTCTGACGCGGAACGAGGACGGGAGGTCTCACTCTGACACGGAACGAGGACGGGAGGTCTCACTCTGACGCGGACCAAGGACGGGAGGTCTCACTCTGACGCGGAACGAGGATACAGAACGAGGACGGGAGGTCTCACTCTGACACAGAACGAGGACGGGAGGTCTCACTCTGACGCGGAACGAGGATACAGAACGAGGACGGGAGGTCTCACTCTGACACAGAACGAGGACGGGAGGTCTCACTCTGACGCAGAACGAGGACGAGAGGTCTCACTCTGACGCGGAACGAGGATACAGAACGAGGACGGGAGGTCTCACTCTGACACAGAACGAGGACGGGAGGTCTCACTCTGACACGGAACGAGGACGGGAGGTCTCACTCTGACACGGAACGAGGACGGGAGGTCTCACTCTGACACGGACCGAGGACGGGAGGTCTCACTCTGACGCGGAACGAGGATACAGAACGAGGACGGGAGGTCTCACTCTGACACAGAACGAGGACGGGAGGTCTCACTCTGACGCGGAACAAGGACGGGAGGTCTCACTCTGACACAGGACGAGGACGGGAGGTCTCACTCTGACACGGAACGAGGACACAGAACGAGGACGGGAGGTCTCACTCTGACGCAGAACGAGGACGGGAGGTCTCACTCTGACGCAGAACGAGGACGGGAGGTCTCACTCTGACGGAACGGGACGAGAGGTCTCACTCTGACGCAGAACGAGGACGAGGACGAGAGGTCTCACTGACGCGGACGAGGACGGGAGGTCTCACTCTGACCGCAGGCGAGGACGGGAGGTCTCACTCTGACGCGGACCAAGGACAGGGAGTCTCACTCTGCGAACGAGGAACAGAACGAGGACGGGAGGTCTCACTCTGACACAGAACAGGACGGGAGGTCTCACTCTGACGCGGAACGAGGATACAGAACGAGGACGGGAGGTCTCACTCTGACACAGAACGAGGACGGGAGGTCTCACTCTGACGCAGAACGAGGACGAGAGGTCTCACTCTGACGCGGACCGAGGACGGGAGGTCTCACTCTGACGCGAACGAGGATACAGAACGAGGACGGGAGGTCTCACTCTGACACAGAACGAGGACGGGAGGTCTCACTCTGACACTGAACGAGGACGGGAGGTCTCACTCTGACACTGAACGAGGATGGGAGGTCTCACTCTGACACGGAACGAGGACGGGAGGTCTCACTCTGACACGGAACGAGGACGGGAGGTCTCACTCTGACACGGACCGAGGACGGGAGGTCTCACTCTGACGCGGAACGAGGATACAGAACGAGGACGGGAGGTCTCACTCTGACACAGAACGAGGACGGGAGGTCTCACTCTGACGCGGAACAAGGACGGGAGGTCTCACTCTGACACAGGACGAGGACGGGAGGTCTCACTCTGACACAGGACGAGGACGGGAGGTCTCACTCTGACACGGAACGAGGACACAGAACGAGGACGAGAGGTCTCACTCTGACGCGGAACGAGGACGGGAGGTCTCACTCTGACGCAGAACGAGGACGAGGACGAGAGGTCTCACTCTGACGCAGAACGAGGACGAGGACGAGAGGTCTCACTCTGACGCGGAACGAGGACGGGAGGTCTCACTCTGACACGGAACGAGGACGGGAGGTCTCACTCTGACGCGGACCAAGGACGGGAGGTCTCACTCTGACGCGGAACGAGGATACAGAACGAGGACGGGAGGTCTCACTCTGACACAGAACGAGAACGGGAGGTCTCACTCTGACGCGGAACGAGGATACAGAACGAGGACGGGAGGTCTCACTCTGACACAGAACGAGAACGGGAGGTCTCACTCTGACACTGAACGAGGACGGGAGGTCTCACTCTGACACTGAACGAGGATGGGAGGTCTCACTCTGACACGGAACGAGGACGGGAGGTCTCACTCTGACACGGACCGAGGACGGGAGGTCTCACTCTGACACGGAACGAGGACGGGAGGTCTCACTCTGACACGGACCGAGGACGGGAGGTCTCACTCTGACGCGGAACGAGGATACAGAACGAGGACGGGAGGTCTCACTCTGACACAGAACGAGGACGGGAGGTCTCACTCTGACGCGGAACAAGGACGGGAGGTCTCACTCTGACACAGGACGAGGACGGGAGGTCTCACTCTGACACAGGACGAGGACGGGAGGCCTCACTCTGACACGGAACGAGGACACAGAACGAGGACGGGAGGTCTCACTCTGACACGGAACGAGGACACAGAACGAGGACGGGAGGTCTCACTCTGATGCGGAACGAAGACGGGAGGTCTCACTCTGATGTGGAACAAGGACACACAAACACTGACAGCAGGTCACATGACCTCAGTAAACAAGTCTGACCTTCGACGATCTTGTGGTAGGCGAAGTGGAGGTAGAGCAGGAAGAGCATGTGGAGGACAGACAGAGTCCCACAGAGGAGGAGACGAGGAGTCTGTCCCACCGTCCGGGACAGCAGAGCCGCTACCTGAGGGACGAGACACAGGAGGTCAGAGCGCTGAGGGACAACAGGGGGGCTGATGGGAAACGCAGTCCTCACCATGCGCAGAGTGGACAGTCCTCCACACAGCAGCCAGAGGACGTAGAACAGGAAGTGGAAGTGGACGTTGTAGCTGACGAGGAGGACGACGCAATGCCCAAACAGACCGTAACCCTGGCAACAGGAGAGAGGAAGTGATGTCACTCCAGTGTCACAGTAGTGGAAGACTACAAAGCATTACTTTACCCTCTTCCTGTTTACATCCCTCAAAGCATCATGGGAACTGTGTGTGTACTCACCAGCAGGGACAGCATCTGCAGCATGGTGATCTGAGCGTTCACTAGATAAGCCAGGAAGTAGATGAAGGAGGAAACACCGAGCCAGTAACCAAAACAAGTCCCGATAGCGGTCCCCATCAGGGTCCCCTCCCTCTGAGAGACAGACAGGCAGACAGACATTTTAACAGTTGTGTGTTTTTACTCATCAGCATCATGAACTTATTTCTCTTTTATCTGTTTATTGATATTAAATCACAGCTGAAGAGTTTATTTAGTCTCTGTTAGATACACAGATACACAGAGCACCAGGAGCCACCAGGAGCCTTTAGCAGCCACCAGGAGCCTCTAGGAGCCTCTAGCAGCCACCAGGAGCCTCTAGGAGCCTCTAGCAGCCACCAGGAGTCTCTAGTAGCCACCAGGAGCCTCTAGCAGTCACCAGGAGCCACTAGTAGCCTCCAGGAGCCTCTAGCAGTCACCAGGAGCCACCAGGAGCCACCAGCAGCCAGCAGGAGCCTCCAGGAGCCTCTAGCAGCCACCAGGAACCTCTATGAGCCACCAGGAACCATCAGGAGCCTCTAGCAGCCACCAGGAGCCTATAGCAGCCACCAGGAGCCTCTAGGAGCCCCTAGCAGCCACCAGGAGCCACTAGCAGCCTCCAGGAGCCTCTAACAGCCACCAGGAGCCTCCAGGAGCCACCAGGAGCCTATAGCAGCCACCAGGAGCCTCCAGGAGCCTATAGCAGCCACCAGGAGCCACCAGGAGCCCCTAGGAGCCACCAGGAGCCACTAGCAGCCTTCAGGAGCCTCTAACAGCCACCAGGAGCCTCCAGGAGCCACCAGGAGCCTATAGCAGCCACCAGGAGCCTCCAGGAGCCTATAGCAGCCACCAGGAGCCACCAGGAGCCCCTAGGAGCCACCAGGAGCCACTAGCAGCCTTCAGGAGCCTCTAACAGCCACCAGGAGCCTCCAGGAGCCACCAGGAGCCTATAGCAGCCACCAGGAGCCTCCAGGAGCCTATAGCAGCCACCAGGAGCCACCAGGAGCCCCTAGGAGCCACCAGGAGCCACTAGCAGCCTTCAGGAGCCTCTAACAGCCACCAGGAGCCTCCAGGAGCCACCAGGAGCCTATAGCAGCCACCAGGAGCCTCCAGGAGCCTATAGCAGCCACCAGGAGCCACCAGGAGCCCCTAGGAGCCACCAGGAGCCACTAGCAGCCTTCAGGAGCCTCTAACAGCCACCAGGAGCCTCCAGGAGCCACCAGGAGCCTATAGCAGCCACCAGGAGCCTCCAGGAGCCTATAGCAGCCACCAGGAGCCACCAGGAGCCCCTAGGAGCCACCAGGAGCCACTAGCAGCCTTCAGGAGCCTCTAACAGCCACCAGGAGCCTCCAGGAGCCACCAGGAGCCTATAGCAGCCACCAGGAGCCTCCAGGAGCCTATAGCAGCCACCAGGAGCCACTAGCAGCCACCAGGAGCCTCCAGGAGCCTATAGCAACCACTAGCAGCCACCAGGAGCCTCCAGGACCATCCAGGAGCCTCTAGCAGTCATCAGGAGCCTCTAGCAGCCACCAGGAGCCACCAGGAGCCACTAGCAGCCTCCAGGAGCCACCAGGAGCCTATAGCAGCCACCAGGAGCCACCAGGAGCCTCCAGGAGCCTATAGCAGCCACCAGGAGCCTATAGCAGCCACCAGGAGCCTTTAGCAGCCTCCAGGAGCCTCCAGCAGCCACCAAGAGCCTCCAGGAGCCTATAGCAGCCACCAGGAGCCTATAGCAGCAACCAGGAGCCTCTAGGAGCCTCCAGGAGCCACTAGCAGCCTCCAGGAGCTTCTAGCAGCCACCAGGAGCCTCCAGGAGTCTCTAGCAGCCCCCAGGAGCCTCTAGGAGCATCCAGGAGCCTCCAGGAGCCACTAGCAGCCACCAGGAGCCTCCAGGAGCCACCAGCAGCCTCCAGGAGCCACTAGCAGCCTCCAGGAGCCACTAGCAGCCACCAGGAGCCTCTAACAGCCACCAGGAGCCACCAGGAGCCACTAGCAGCCACCAGGAGCCACTAGGAGCCTCCAGGAGCCACTAGGAGCCACTAGCAGCCACCAGGAGCCTCTAGGAGCCTCCAGCAGCCACCAGGAGTCTCTAGTAGCCACCAGGAGCCTCTAGCAGTCACCAGGAGCCACTAGTAGCCTCCAGGAGCCTCTAGCAGTCACCAGGAGCCACTAGTAGCCTCCAGGAGCCTCTAGCAGTCACCAGGAGCCACTAGCAGCCACCAGGAGCCACTAGCAGCCACCAGCAGCCAGCAGGAGCCTCCAGGAGCCTCTAGCAGCCACCAGGAACCTCTATGAGCCACCAGGAACCATCAGGAGCCTCTAGCAGCCACCAGGAGCCACTAGCAGCCACCAGGAGCCTCCAGGAGCCTATAGCAGCCACCAGGAGCCACTAGCAGCCACCAGGAGCCTCTAGGAGCCTCCAGGAGCCACTAGCAGCCACCAGGAGCCCCTAGGAGCCACCAGGAGCCACTAGCAGCCTCCAGGAGCCTCTAACAGCCACCAGGAGCCTCCAGGAGCCACCAGGAGCCTATAGCAGCCACCAGGAGCCACCAGGAGCCTCCAGGAGCCTATAGCAGCCACCAGGAGCCACTAGCAGCCACCAGGAGCCACCAGGAGCCTCCAGGAGCCTATAGCAGCCACCAGGAGCCACTAGCAGCCACCAGGAGCCACCAGGAGCCTCTAGCAGCCACCAGGAGCCACTAGCAGCCACCAGGAGCCTCTAGCAGTCATCAGGAGCCACCAGGAGCCTCTAGCAGTCATCAGGAGCCTCCAGGAGCCTCTAGCAGCCACCAGGAGCCACTAGCAGCCTCCAGGAGCCACCAGGAGCCTATAGCAGCCACTAGCAGCCACCAGGAGCCACCAGGAGCCTCCAGGAGCCTATAGCAGCCACCAGGAGCCACTAGCAGCCACCAGGAGCCTCCAGGAGCCTATAGCAACCACCAGGAGCCACCAGGAGCCACCAGGAGCCTCTAGGAGCCACTAGCAGCCTCCAGGAGCCTCTAGCAGCCACCAGGAGCCTCTATGAGCCACCAGGAACCATCAGGAGCCTCTATGAGCCACCAGGAGCCACTAGCAGCCACCAGGAGCCACTAGCAGCCACCAGGAGCCTCCAGGAGTCTCTAGCAGCCACCAGGAGCCTCCAGGAGCCACCAGCAGCCTCCAGGAGCCACCAGCAGCCTCCAGGAGCCTCTAGCAGCCACCAGGAGCCTCCAGGAGCCTCTAGCAGCCACCAGGAGCCTCTAGCAGCCACCAGGAGCCTCTAGCAGCCTCTAGGAGCCTCCAGGAGCCACCAGGAGCCACTAGCAGCCACCAGGAGCCACCAGGAGCCACTAGCAGCCACCAGGAGCCTCTAACAGCCACCAGGAGCCACCAGGAGCCTCTAGCAGCCACCAGGAGGCACTAGGAGCCACGGGGGCACCAGGAGCCACCAGGAGCCACCAGGAGCCACTAGGAGCCACTAGGAGCCACCAAGAGCCACGGGGGCACCAGGAGCCACCAGGAGCCACTAGGAGCCTCGGGGGCACCAGGAGCCCCCGTTGTGTATATGGGGTCCTTATGAAATGTGATGATGGGAGCTCTTACGATGACGGTGTCTGACGTCTTCATGCCGTGCAGCAGGATGGCCACCAGGGTGAAGACCAGCATCAGAGGGCCGTACAGCTCACCTGCGATCTTCTACAGGAAGTACACACTGTCAGAGGACTCAAGCTCTTATTGTGAAACTCAAGCTCTTATTGTGAAAATCCTCTCAAACCAGGACCAGTGTCATGAAGCTGGTTGATGTTTCTGAGAGACAGGAAGTGGGAGGGAGTACCTGGGGGAAGTTGATCATGCGGACAGGTATCATGGACTCCATCAGCCTGAGAGGAGACAGGTAGCAGTTAGCATCAGGTAGCATTTAGCATCAGTTAGCATCCAACGGAGCAGGAAACAGCTGACAGGAAACAGAAAGTCCTACCTGCTGCGGACCTGCACCGGCTCCACGTCAAAGTAGGGACGCAGGATGTCGATGTTGGCGTACAGGTTGAAGGCTCTGGAGGCCTGACGCTTCCCCGCCTGCCACACCTGAACGCATCACACAGGTAAGAGAGACACCTGAACGCATCACACAGGTAAGAGAGACACCTGAACGCATCACACAGATAAGAGACACCTGAACGCATCACACAGGTAAGAGACACCTGAACGCATCACACAGGTAAGAGACACCTGAACGCATCACACAGATAAGAGACACCTGAACGCATCACACAGGTAAGAGAGACACCTGAACGCATCACACAGGTAAGAGACACCTGAACGCATCACACAGGTAAGAGACACCTGAACGCATCACACAGGTAAGAGACACCTGAACGCATCACACAGGTAAGAGACACCTGAACGCATCACACAGGTAAGAGACACCTGAACGCATCACACAGGTAAGAGACACCTGAACGCATCACACAGGTAAGAGACACCTGAACGCATCACACAGGTAAGAGAGACACCTGAACGCATCACACAGGTAAGAGAGACACCTGAACGCATCACACAGGTAAGAGAGACACCTGAACGCATCACACAGATAAGAGACACCTGAACGCATCACACAGGTAAGAGACACCTGAACGCATCACACAGGTAAGAGACACCTGAACGCATCACACAGATAAGAGACACCTGAACGCATCACACAGGTAAGAGAGACACCTGAACGCATCACACAGGTAAGAGACACCTGAACGCATCACACAGGTAAGAGACACCTGAACGCATCACACAGGTAAGAGACACCTGAACGCATCACACAGGTAAGAGACACCTGAACGCATCACACAGGTAAGAGACACCTGAACGCATCACACAGGTAAGAGACACCTGAACGCATCACACAGGTAAGAGAGACACCTGAACGCATCACACAGGTAAGAGACACCTGAACACATCAGTCCACCTGTAGCTCAGGGTGGAGTCCAGCTGTAGCTCAGGTGAGGGTGGAGTCCACCTGTAGCTCAGGTGTGGGTGGAGTCCACCAGGAGACTCACCTCGTCGGCCACCTGTCGGCCCAGCTGGCCCTTCAGCCCCTTCATGCCCAGGAAGTCCCCGTCCTCCTCGTGGGGGTCCTCGGTGGCGGCGGCCTCCTCGGTGACCTCCTGCTCCTCCCTCATCCTCTGGTGCAGTTCCCCCATGTCCTCGAAGCTGGAGCCCGACGTGTCGTCCATGTTCTCCATGTCGATGACGGCCGAGCCGCCGCCCTGCACACAGCCGGGGTCAGAGGTCACGCGGGGCAACGACCTGCACTCTTTACATAGACGTACAGTCGGTTTGGTCTCTAAACCGAGGAGCAGCATCATACCTGCAGGTAAACATGACGTCATGCAGGTATGTTTACATGCAGGTAAACATGACGTCATGCAGGTATGTTTACATGCAGGTAAACATGACGTCATGCATGTATGTTTACCTGCTCAGCTGCAGCGGTTATCGTCGTTAGCTTAATGCTAGATTGGTTCATTCTCCCGGTAGAAAGCTAGTTAGTGGACTAGTTAGTGGACTAGTTCGAACACTTACTCGTCCACTAGTTATCAGGCTAGTGAGCGCGTGGCTGTGGGTCAGTGTTACCTGGGTGAGGTTTACCTGGATGAGGTTGTCATCGAAGCTTCCCCACGGTTCCGTGTTCGTGTTTCTGTTCCCGGAGCCCGCAGACATCGTCCCGGTTCACCGTGTTTGTGCCGGTTCACCGTGTTTGTGCCGGTTCACCGTGTTTGTGCCGGTTCACCGTGTCCTCCCGGTTCACCGTGTTTGTCTCTAACGGATGTTGTTTTACACAGAAGCGATGAAAAGCGACGTTTCCGTCTCTAAACGCAGGGAGCGTGATGACGTCACAGAGGCCACAGGCGCTGACTCCGCCTCCACGGGCTGCGTGCAGGGAGCGTGATGACGTCACAGAGGCCAACGCACCGTGGAAGCGGAAATAATGAATATATAAGTAAACACGTCCGCTTTGCATTTTTATAATTCTTTATTCAACAATTGCACATAAATTGGAAATAAGAAACGGCGAAATACATTAACAGATTCAAACACATTTAAACACAATAAAACACACATTTAAACACATTTAAACATATTTAAAATACTTTTAACACATTTAAAATACATTCCAACACATTTCAACACATAAGAATACATTTAAACACATTAAAACACATTTAAAATACATTACAATACATTAAAATACATTTAAACATCTTATCTTAATAAACTAAGAAGCAGCGCAGTGACAGCGCGTCACCAGCAGGGGGCGTTCCCACTCCATGGATCTCACGGAATCTCAAGGGATCTCGCGAGATGTCTCATGTCTCGCGAGACCCCCGTGCTGTTGTCCCTGACGTGTTGGTGTTTCCGGGCCCAAACGGGAGGAAACGCGCTCGGAGCTCTTCTTCTGCACCTGGACCGACAGAACTCACCTCAGCACGATGACGTCGCAGCTGCGGGTTCAGACCGACGGCTCGCGGTGAGTTTACCGGCTCACGGCCTTCCTCCCCGCAGGCTCGTGAGTAACGTCAGCTCCTCGAGCTACAGACACTCGCTGACCTACAGCTGGCGTCAATAACAACAATAACAACAATCGAAACGCATTCATAACCTGAATGTGCTTCTTTAAAAAGGCCCACTCGTCGCGTCATGAAGGTTTACGGTCACGTGTTCAGGGAAGACCGAATCCAGACCCGCTCCGGAAACCCGCACATTGTACCGGTACCGGCCCCTGGGGGTGCCAGGGGGGGGGCTAACGTTCTCATACCCGTTACCGGGGTCCTCTCTGTAGTTCGGCTCAGTCAGCTGGAGCATGACGTCATGTTTTATGTATTTATACACGTTACTAG
>JACSYO010001566.1:32500-37500 GCA_016806645.1 Ophiodon elongatus
TGGGTAAACACTGGTTCTTACTGGGTAAGCACTGGTTCCTACTGGGTAAGCACTGGTTCCGACTGGGTAAGCACTGGTTCCTACTGGTTCCTACTGGTTCTTACTGGGTAAGCACTGGTTCCTACTGGTTCCTACTGGGTAAGCACTGGTTCCACTGGTTCACTGTTCACTGGTTCCACTGGCCCACTGGTCACTGGTTCTTACTGGGTAAGCACTGGTTCCACTGGTTCCTACTGGGTAAGCACTGGTTCCGACTGGTTCTTACTGGATAAGCACTGGTTCCTACTGGGTAAGCACTGGTTCCACTGGTTCCTACTGGGTAAGCACTGGTTCCACTGGTTCTTACTGGGTAAGCACTGGTTCCTACTGGGTAAGCACTGGTTCCTACTGGTTCCTACTGGGTAAGCACTGGTTCTTACTGGGTAAGCACTGGTTCCTACTGGTTCCTACTGGGTAAGCACTGGTTCCTACTGGTTCTTACTGGGTAAGCACTGGTTCCTACTGGTTCCTACTGGGTAAACACTGGTTCCTACTGGTTCCTACTGGGTAAGCACTGGTTCCTACTGGGTAAGCACTGGTTCCTACTGGTTTTTACTGGGTTCCACTGGGCTCCAGTGGGTTCCACTGGGCTCTAGTGGGTTCCACTGGGCTCTACTGGGTTCCAGTGGGCTTCACTGGTCTCTACTGCCTGTAGTCTGGTGTTTACTGGTCTTTGTTTTCAGCTCCGTGGACAGTTTGATGTGATCGTCCATCAGCTGCAGAACAACAACAACAACAACCAGCTGAAGAGCTGCCTGGAGAAGTAAGTTCACCTGCTCACCTCCTGATCCTCATTCACCTGTTTATGTACACTCTGTGATGAAGGTGGTCATGATGATGAAGGTGATGGTGGTGATGAAGGTGATGGTGGTGATGAAGGTGTTCATCGTGGTCCTCCCTGTGTGCAGGTTGTCCTCTCTGAGTCTGACACCTGAGGAAACACCTGAGATGAGTTTCCATGCCGACAGTCGCTCTCTGAGGCAGGCCATCACCTCGTTTGGCCGCATCACGGCACAGGTAACACACACACACACACACACACACACACACACACACACACACACACACAGGCTCACCCATCAAACAGGCCTTCAAAGGTCTGTCCCAAAGTGAGGACGGGACTAAATGTCCTCTTTCCAGAAATGTCCTCACTCTGAAGGTCTACATCTTCAATTGGTCCTCGCAAAGATAGCTGGACAAGTATAGAGGTACACACAGGTGTTGTATCTGTGGACGTGATGGTGATGATCAGGTGTTTTCTGTACTTCCTGTTTGTAGCTGGTGGACGGCGTGTCCTCTCAGAGCGCCGTGTCCTCTCAGAGCGCCGTGTCCTCTCAGAGCGCCGTGTCCTCTCAGAGCGGACCAATTGCTGCCAAGAAACAGGTGAGTCTAGCCAGCAGGTAGATGGAGAAACTCACCGGTTTAATCTTGTAAAGTTCATAAAACATAAAAATCAAACAAACTTCAGTGGAAATTAAAGCTGCGAGCAGCATTGGTCGGGCCCTAATAATAATAATAATAATAATAATAATAATAATTAAAGCTGCAAGCAGCATTGGTCGGGCCCTAATAATAATAATAATAATAATAATAATAATTAAAGCTGCGAGCAACATTGGTCGGGCCCTAATAATAATAATAATAATTAAAGCTGCAAGCAGCATTAGTTGGGCCCTAATAATAATAATAATAATAATAATTAAAGCTGCAAGCAGTATTAGTCGGGCCCTAATAATAATAATAATAGTTAAAGCTGCAAGCAGCATTAGTCGGGCCCTAATAATAATAATAATAATAATAGTAATAATTAAAGCTGCGAGCAGCATTGGTCGGGCCCTAATAATAATAATAATAATAATAATAATAATAATTAAAGCTGCAAGCAGCATTAGTTGGGCCCTAATAATAATAATAATAATAATAATAATAATAATAATAATAATAATTAAAGCTGCAAGCAGCATTAGTCAGGCCCTAATAATAATAATAATAATAATAATAATAATAATTAAAGCTGCAAGCAGCATTAGTCGGGCCCTAATAATAATAATAATAATAATAATAATAATTAAAGCTGCAAGCAGCATTAGTCGGGCCCTAATAATAATAATAATAATAATAATAATTAAAGCTGCAAGCAGCATTAGTCGGGCCCTAATAATAATAATAATAATAATAATAATTAAAGCTGCAAGCAGCATTAGTCGGGCCCTAATAATAATAATAATAATAATAATAATAATAATAATTAAAGCTGCAAGCAGCATTAGTCGGGCCCTAATAATAATAATAATAATAATAATAATTAAAGCTGCAAGCAGCATTAGTCGGGCCCTAATAATAATAATAATAATAATAATAATAATAATAGTAATAATTAAAGCTGCGAGCAGCATTGGTCGGGCCCTAATAATAATAATAATAATAATTAAAGCAGGGTACTGTGACATCATATGCCACGTCCCTGGAACAGACGTGTCTTCAGGAAGCTGACTTGTTGTCTCTGATCAGAAGATGGAGTCTGGATCTCTGAGCGACTGGCTGATGGGAACTCCAGCAAGCAGCGCTGCTATTGGTTACCAGGCCAGCAAGGACCCTCAGGATTGGCTGATGGCTCACAAGGACAGCAAGGTGAGGGAGACAAACACTCACACTAACGCACACACACACACACACACACACACACACACACACTCTAAATATCTGAAACACGAACTGAGCGTGATGTCATCGACAGGAAGTGAACCCGAAGTAGAGAAACTAAATACCAGAGTTTTCATTGGCTCCTTGGTGGACTGACTTCCTGTGTGTTTGTGTCAGACTTCCTGTCCCGTCCTGGCCTCTGTGGACTTCCTTCAGGCCTGGGGTCAGATCCTGGACCTGGAGGCGTGGCTCCTCCAGGACCAGGTCAAGGTCCAGGACCAGGTCCAGGACCAGGACCAGACCCAGACCCCTGTCGGCAGGGAGCGGACCGACAGCAGCTGTAGCTCCTCCTTCTCCATCGAGAAGATCGACGAATCAGAGTTCACCATTGCTCCAGAGGAGGAGGAGGAGGAGGAGGGGGAGGGGGAGGAGGGGCTTAGCGACTGGCTCATCACCCCGCCCACTGCTGCCATGGAGACCGTGTCAGACGCAGAGCGGTGGCGGCGGGTCCTGAAGCCGTTCCAGGACGGCTGGTCTTCAGGGGCCTGGCTGATGGGCTCGAGCCGCCCCCCCGCCGACTGCTCCTCCTGCTGCCAGACCACCAAGGCCCTGGAGATTGAGAACCTGGGCCAGCTCAAGTGCCTGAAGACCCCACCCGCCTCCCCGGTGACCCCGGTGGCCCCGGTGGCCCTGGAGGCGTGGCTTCAGCAGGCAGTGCCGGTGCAGCAGACCTGCAGGGCCAACGAGGTCTGCGCCTCCTTCTCCTCCTGCGTCTGTGAGGAGAACTGTGGGAGAGAAGCTCTGAGCCTCTGGCTGCTCCAACAGGACGGCAGAGACAAGAACGGGGTCCCTCTGGCCCCGCCCACAGCCAGGGACGCCCCGCCCACCGACAACGGAGCCACGCCCCCTGTCAAGGACGCCCCGCCCACCCTGCACCGCCGAGAGCAGGAGCAGAAGGTGACCTTTCTTTCTTTCATCCATCAGTCAACTTCTCCTAAAATAATCAGTTCTTTCTGTTATTGATCCATCGATCGGGTCTTTAAAGAGTCCGTACACGTGTTTGGTCTTTCCTCAGGTCCAGGCCATCCTGGAGGCCTGGCTCCACCCCCCCAACACCCGGGGGGCTCCGGAGGAGGAGAAGGCCAGATCCCAGATCTCGTCTGTGTTCCAAAGCCCTCTGGTTCCAGGTCTCTGGGTTCTCCCAGGACCGACTCCGGGGTCAGGAGGTCAGACCCAGCCTGCAGAGGAGGAGGACAAATGGCTGCTGAAGAAGAGGAGCCAGGCTCAGGTAACAGGACCAGCAGAGACCTGCAGAGACCAGCAGAGACCTGCAGAGACCAGCAGAGTGTTAACAGTCTGAATTAAAATGGTTCCTCTGTGTCCTGACAGGAGCGCCTGGCGCTGCCCTCCGTCTGCGACCTGTTCTCCTGCATGAAGGTGGGCGACAAAGAGAAGTGGCTGCACAAGGCTGCTGAACAGGTGAGGTCACTTTGTGGGGTCAGGTTCCTTTAGGTTGTGGGGTCGTGTTTCTTTAGGTTGTGGGGTTGTGTTTCTTTAGGTTGTGGGGTCAGGTTCGTTTAGGTTGTGGGGTCGTGTTTCTTTAGTTTAGGTTGTGGGGTCGTGTTTCTTTAGGTTGTGGGGTCGTGTTTCTTTAGTTTAGGTTGTGGGGTCGTGTTTCTTTAGGTTGTGGGGTCGTGTTTCTTTAGTTTAGGTTATGAGGTCGTGTTTCTTTGGGTTGTGGGGTCGTATTTCTTTAGTTTAGGTTGTGGGGTCGTGTTTCTTTAGTTTAGGTTGTGGGGTCGTGTTTCTTTAGTTTAGGTTGTGGGGTCGTGTTTCTTTAGTTTAGGTTGTGGGGTCGTGTTTCTTTAGTTTAGGTTGTGGGGTCGTGTTTCTTTAGTTTAGGTTGTGGGGTCGTGTTTCTTTAGTTTAGGTTGTGGGGTCGTGTTTCTTTAGTTTAGGTTGTGGGGTCGTGTTTCTTTAGTTTAGGTTGTGGGGTCGTGTTTCTTTAGTTTAGGTTGTGGGGTCGTGTTTCTTTAGTTTAGGTTGTGGGGTCGTGTTTCTTTAGTTTAGGTTGTGGGGTCGTGTTTCTTTAGTTTAGGTTGTGGGGTCGTGTTTCTTTAGTTTAGGTTGTGGGGTCGTGTTTCTTTAGTTTAGGTTGTGGGGTCGTGTTTCTTTAGTTTAGGTTGTGGGGTCGTGTTTCTTTAGTTTAGGTTGTGGGGTCGTGTTTCTTTAGGTTGTGGGGTCGTGTTTCTTTAGGTTGTGGGGTCGTGTTTCTTTAGTTTAGGTTGTGGGGTCCTGTTTCTTTAGTTTAGGTTGTG